>JAJMEP010000034.1:0-152798 GCA_030574195.1 Groenewaldozyma auringiensis
GAGAGAGAGGCAGAAAAAGGTATGGATGGTACTTAGCCGTTTGCCATTCAAGTATGCAGTCAAATGGTGACCACACAAAAAGCTTTGAGGGTACAACAAGCATGTGATACATATGCGCTCCGTACCATTCAATTTGATATCCCGACATACTATATACACTTACTTAAACGCACGTAACTTTTTATGCCACCTGCTTGTACCGTTAAAGCACAAGTAACAAAAAACAAACAAACAAACAAACAAACAAACAAAATTAAAGCCTCTATTAAAACCGACCTAAAATAGTTATAGATTCAAATGAAGCCTCTAATACTGTGAACTCTAATGTTTCCATTCAAGGTCATAGAAGATCATTTCCCTAATGATTAGAGTTGGGGCGATTCGCAAGGCAGTACTATTTTAGAAGAAGTTCTGTGTTTTGCCATTTCATTTAGAACATCTAGAGTCACTTTACCGAAGATTTCGTTTCAGGGCGGAAAATCCAAGGCGACATACGGTGAAATTGGTGAAGGTGACGATGGCGGCGGTGATGGCGGTGGTGATGACGATGAGGATGATGGTATACGTACGTACCTTGCAAGTACGCAGCAGTTCTAATTCCCCTCCCTTTGCTTTTTTTTGACATTTGTATGGTACATGTACCGCCATGAGCAGATCGGCAGGGCAGACTTGCTTTTTGTGTTTTTGCTTTTTTTTTTTTTTTTTTTTTTTTTTTTTTTTTTTTTTTTTTTTTTTTTTTTTTTTTTTTTTTTTTTTTTTTTTTTTTTTTTTTTTTTTTTTTTTTTTTTTTTTTTTTTTTTTTTTTTTTTCTTTCTCGATCCTCTAATCCCGCTGTTGCAGACCTAAGTCTCTCTTTTAGATGCTAGCATCTGGGATATTTATGTATATTAACTAGCACTTTTAGTTCTATATATGAATATATATTATTTTGCCCCGTTATTAACAGCATGTCAGTTACTTCAAGTATTGCTTTTATTTTTTTCCTTTAGACTCGCTCGTTATGGATATTTAAATATATTTAACATGCAATGTGTAACGTTATACGTAATGTATAACTTTTTTAGCATTGGTAATTAATTAAGCGACATATGTGTTAGATATACCCCGGCCCATATACATGTACGTTCGTACGTATAACATGTATATCTATTTTATGGGTATTCCTTATGACCAGTTGGGTGTAAGTATCGTACCATGCACAGTCGACTAATTGTACTAATTAGGGGTGTACGTACGTATGTGTACAGTAATATATACCATACACACACAGTTTTTACTACTTAGTTTTATCGAGAGAGATCTTCTGCACTTAATTAACTTTGTCCATATAGACGCGCGATCATTGCATGCATGTTAACGACCATTGTTGGTTTCTTTTAATTGAAATTTCATTTCCGTACGGAGATCTGTTTTGCACTTTTGGTGCCTTTTTGGTCAAGCTTTTTGGTCAAGATTCGTACGATCGCGATGCAACGTTCGCTAACGCTAACTCTGGTTATCAAGAGTCTTTTACTCGCATTCGTACTCCTACTTGCCACTGCTACCCACCTTATATAGTTATATCTACTTTTTTTTTGTTTTTTTCTTTTCGGGTTATGGTCCACGGTGCTCCACAGCTCTGCATGTAATCCCGCCCAGAAGAGAATATTGCACCTCATGGACGTTGCATTTTGTAAACACAAGCAAAAAGCAGCCAAAAAAAAGGAAAGCCACTCGGGGAACAATTAATTGCAGTTGCTTGACCGGCTTAACGTTGGCTAAACCTCAAATTTGTTTCTATTGTTCGGCTTTAGGGAAAATTGGAAATTGGGGCAAGTTTGGTTACTACTACTAAATCTTGGTGCTAAAAAATTTTTTTTTTTCTTCCTGTTTGATAAAGCTAGAGAGATATAGATAGGGTATAGACGTACGTATACTTTTAGCTTCTCGTAGTAGTAGTGCCGTTATATTTTTTTTTATTTTTCTATTTTTTTTTTTTTTTTGTTGTTTTGCAAGTCGCGTAATAACTGTTATACTAGTATTAGTACTAGTACGTACTAACGTAACGTTAGTTCCTTAATCTTTCCTGCGGCTAGAATGATGCATATGATTATATATACATATATCCTAAATCTTATTATAATGATGTGCTTTCCTTTTTGGTGGTAGTTACAATATCGCTCGCTGGACTCGCTGCAAGACCGTAGCATCGCACATCGTCCGCGAAAGTTGGTTCCCCTATCCACTTTTACCTTCGTCGGGAAGATATGATAAATATCCACTCTCTCCCCCGGGTCCTAAAAAAAATTCCGTTTCACCTTTCTCCCCTATTTCCTTCCCTTTTTTCTCGCTTCCCATTTCGTTTCTAAAGAAGACCTACTTCTTCCAAGTGTCGTTTCTTGACTACTTAAAAACTTACCCCAGTCTGTCATTTCTTGTCAATTCGTCAATTTGTCAATTTCTCACTGTAATATATCTTTCACCTATAGACTCTAAGTCAATTTCTCTTACTCTTCTTTTCCCCCTCAAACTGCCTACTCACGCCCAACACTGCAATTGTCGTACCACCTCTTATCACAATGGTAATGTACTATCTAGCTGAAGGGAATGGCTCTACTGAGAATTCTTTCGCATCTTATCTTGTGACCCACACACAGGCCCCAAAACCTCCAATGCAGTTCTTTTGGGATAGCGGATATGAAGATGAGATAGGACCAGAAGAACCAAGTCCTTTGGTAGGAACAATTCATGCATCTGCCTTGTCACACGGACTCCATCAGGTACCTGAGTACAGCAGTAACCACAATCAGTATCATCACAATCATCCTCACGTTGAGGCTTTCCATATCTATAGAAGGCCCCACAATGAGTCTCACGAGCTGCCGCAAAATGGACAGGTAAGTTTCATGTCCTCAACTGCAACCGCAGGCTCGTCTCCTACCATACTTGTATCTCCATTGGAGTACTCGTTTTCGGCAACTTCACCGTTCTCTACTGCATCTGAAACTTCGCAATTGTCTCCTCTTCACCCCATTGATGGTTACGTGAAGCAAAATAGTAATGCTCATCACCACCACCATCATCATCATCATCACAATAACCATGAGGTACATGAGCTTGCTTTCGAGTCGTCGGTGGTTTCTGCTCATGGTTTCCTTGAAGCCATGAAGGAGAATGCTGAATATGTACATACAAATCAACCCTTGCATCACAAAAACCATCACCACACGTACCCCTTGCAATCTCCGCATGATGAGTATGTACAGGTGTCTTACAATCAGCATATCCCAGAGCCCATGCTTGAAACTAGAGACATGTTTCTTTTTAATGAGTCTTCGCCTTCATCTTCAGGAGACGAAACTTTGGGTCCCCAAAGCCATAGTGAATCTGTTATATCCGCCAGTTCTTTTATGTCGTTTTGTGACCCGAAATCGTTAGACCTTTCTACTGTTAATGGGATATGCTATTCGTCTGACACTGACAATGACAGTTCTTTGGCAGAAAATTATCATCAAGATCACCACCACCACTACGCTAGATCCAAGGAAAGTACAATTGGAGCACAGCCTAGCTGGGGAGTATTTGATCACAAAAACACAAACCAAAAAGATGGCGTAGCTGAAACGCCAAGGGCACCTAACTTTGAGTCGTACAAATTGCGTGCTATTGCAAAAACAGAGCAAAAGGAAGAGAATAATGATAACGATAAAACCATTCCTGCTGCTGATGAGTTTGCACCAAAATCTCCCTTAAGCGACTCTAATGTTTCACCCAAGGAGAAAAGAAAATACCGTAAAAGAAAATTGCTGGATGATGGAGCTTCTGCTAAGACTGGCAGACCAGCTAAAAGAACCGCTACGATTGTTGACGAAGGAGCAAGTCCTGACGTTGCACCAGCTCCTAAAAGAAGAGGGCGCAAACCGTTAAAAGTTAAAGAGGAAGAGCCGGTCTCTCCTCGCTCAACAACATCCACCACTAAAAATGAAGCAGTCAACGTAAAGGACTATAACAGCAATGAAACCTTTGCTGCAGCACCTGTTGATTACACTTCAATTAATGAACCAAATGTTATGACAACCAAAAGGGTCGAAAATATCAAGACCAAACAACCAGATTCAGACAATGATGAGCCTGAATTGAAAATTTTATCTCCATCTAGTGTCTCTGATACTACTACAACTACTACCACTGTTGGTGCTACTATCACCGCGAAAAGAAAACGAACCACCAGAAAAGTCGCCACCGTTCAGGTAGACTATGAAGATGATTGCGACGAAGACGAAGACGACGGCAAGCCCAAAAATTTTGTATGCGATCTATGTGATAGACGGTTCAGAAGGCAAGAGCATTTGAAACGTCATTACAGGTCATTACACACTCGCGAAAAGCCATACGAATGTGATCAATGTTCCAAAAAATTCTCCAGGTCTGACAATCTTACTCAGCACATGAGAGTCCACATGCATCAGAACCACCATCACAACAAATGTAGCAACGACGGCAAGATACGCAAGCCAAAACGATCCTAGACTGCAAAGTCAATGTGCATTTTTTTTATTTAACTTATTCTAATTTTTATTATTTTTATTTTTAATTGTCAATTTTTTGTTTCAAATGGTCTACCGAAATAATATAATTCCATGTGCTTCAACTATTTCACCGGGAATCACTAAAATTATTATTGAATTGTAGTATTAGTGATCACACAACTTGTACAATGTTGTATGTTGCAGCTGAGAAACAGTACAACTGGGGGTCGTCGTATGTAACCTATATTAAGGTTTTTTACGAGTATGCATTGTAATAAAATATTCAAACCTCGTTTAGTTCTTCACTATCAATCCCAAAGTGCTGGCATACACTTTCTTGGCTCAGAGAAGCAAGAAGACACAAGTAGTGCACCAAACTGTTCAGGTTATCTAATTGCCCCTCGTTTTGTGCATATGCTTGCTCTACCTTGCTTTTCACATCAATGTAAGCTGATACACTCAACTCCATCGATGATCGGTATTGAGTTTTGACTGCTTCAAAATGATAAAGTCGATCCTGCAACATGTCAAGTTTCATATCTCTATCAGACTATAAAAAGAAAAATTTGCAGTAATGGACTTGGTACATGTCACTATCATATCTGTCTCTGGTGCAACTGAAGATCTAGCGCAAACGTGCATTTAAATCTAACGAGAAAGTGACAATTCACAAGTTTAAAAACTAGCCAAGACCGTGTATTACTCTCTAAAGAAAGTTTTTCCTTTTACAGTCTTTTCATGAAAACATGGCAATTAAAACGCAAAGCTGAAAACTAAAGCGCTATGAGTAGTATACCAGTCCAACAGCTTAGTCAGGGAAAAAAAATTTAAACGGCTCTTTCTCGCATCAATCATTAACGTCATGACGCGGTCATTCGCGCTCGATCTTTAGTTACATGCATGCACAGATCTGAACCGAACTAACGTTACTAACGCTAGATCTGCTATAGCTTAGATAGCGAACATATACCTTGACATACAGTAATATGCAGTCCATACACCACATATGTGACGTTAGATCTGCAAATTATACTATAACAATTGCATTTTAAATTCGTTTTAGTAGTGGCTCTAAATCCCAGCGGCATATAATATATTGTGCATGTACGACGAGTCCTGATCATACCATACTATTTTTTATTAGGTCCAAAAAAATTAGGTATGGCTGGGTATGGCGAAAAATCCCCTCTCTTCCCTCCAGTCAAATCAAAGTCCTTCTCCTCAAATCATAGCTGATATCGAATCTGCTACTACTTCTCGAGCGGGCGATTTAGTATCAACGAGAGCTATAAGCTAGACACTTTAGTACCACAACTGCTAGATTTAAGCTGCACATACTTCAGCAAGCTTACAATACATG
Organism: Groenewaldozyma auringiensis; assembly: GCA_030574195.1. Taxonomy (NCBI): domain Eukaryota; kingdom Fungi; phylum Ascomycota; class Dipodascomycetes; order Dipodascales; family Trichomonascaceae; genus Groenewaldozyma; species Groenewaldozyma auringiensis. The sequence continues at coordinate 5,869 of JAJMEP010000034.1, forward strand.
TTAATCTGGCTTATAGAAACTTTTTTTTCTTCTGGTAAACCAAGTTCGTTCGTAACAGCAAACTAGTGAGCTCATGGGCCGTATATATATATATATTGACCTGCCCGTCTAGACTTAATTAACGAACCCTGCACGGACCCGTTGAACCAATAGTGAAACTAATTCAGTCCGTAACACTAGTCCCATATAAACCATATTGCATGCGCATGTACATCTGGCAGAAAATCATAGTGGACACGTTCTTGTCACGACAGGCCGAAGTGCATAAGTCCTGTACTTGTCTTAATGTAGAAGTTTCTAGTGAAAAATCCAGCTCTAATTTGAACCTAAGAAACTCGTAAAATGAGATTTTTTTTTTTGCTTTTTTATTAGGCCCATGCAAAACGCACAGAAAGAAGGACAACATTTGAACTATTGTAGAATAGTTGGGAACGGGGTCTATCAAAAACCATGTTGGCCACACTTTTCCAATACAGCATGCTTGTCATATGCTGTTACTACCTTTTCACACCAAGAAGGTAATTGTTTTGCCTGATACACACCAATTAAAAATAGCCGCCGGTCAATGAGAATGCCATGTTGTATCAACTAAGAAAAACCGAGAGTTGTAAAAACAGTTTGCCATGCACATGTACTTACCATCATCTTAGGGTCGCGTAGTTTTGTTTCCTCTTTCAGTTGATTTTGTAATTCTGAGACTTTTTTCTGCAGCAAATCAATACTCTGCTTTTGTGCCAAAATACGACTAGTGATCTGGTTATTAATAGAATCCGGGAAACTCCAATAGTAACATCCAGTACCAATCTTCTCACAAGTTATTTGATTGTCGTCAACGAGTTCTTTTACAATCTGTTTCACCTGTATACCAGGCACTCCAGCTACTTTAGCGACTTGTGATTCAATTTCCTTCAATGAGTAAAATGACTGTGACTTTCGAATCACTGATAAAAGGCAGTTGCGTCTACCTTTTGCCGCCGTTGTTGTAGCTTTTGATGCGGTTACCTGTACATATTAGTTCTCACGGCTGTAGATAATTCTATAGAACAAAAACAAATGTACCATTATGAAATGAATGAATTTGAAAAATTCTTTCAAAAAGAATGTTTTTGAACGTCGTTTTCTTGCAAAAGTATCACCGTATAGATAGATATATAGATAGATATGAGAGTTGACTTGTTGCAGTAAACTGTCATGTGTTAACGTGAGCATAAGTACTCACAACATGTCATATGTTATGGGTGGGAATTTGCTGGTGCTTGTACCAATGCTCTAATAATTATCACTTATTAGTTACAATTTAACAGCAACACCGCAGCAATGAGGTAACAGTACACGCTATAGAATTTGAATTAGTTGAAGTTTTCAGTCGGCTTATTTGAGTCAAACATTGAATATAGAATTTGTACAATGTATATATACAAGTCACGTGCATTATGAAGTATTTTGCTCCATGATTCGTGACGGACTAAGGGTGGGTACCTAATGGACCAGCTGGTATGTAGTCAGGTGTTATCGTTGGTACGTACGGGGTTATATACCAGTGCGATAAGCGTCCGATCAATCGTTATCAGTGGCTGAAGTTAGCGATATATCACGTACTGTGACTAATTATACCGCTAGTTGTACATCTTATGACTGACTGTACAAGGTTAACTGGTGCTATAACGTTAATATACCAGTACAACATCGTCACATCGCTGTTATTGTTGTTTTCTTTACTAACTTAACACACAGGCACCTCCTATATATCTCTTTGTTGAAACACTGCAACCAGCTTGCAGTATCAACCAGGGTCGTCGGAGTAGTTCTGTTTCTTTTCTAACATACTCGTTGTGAGGCGAGCGAGCTCCGAAAGTCCGCTCACTGCACATTCCGTAGTTCGGATCACACGCTTTTCTAGTGGGCTGGGATTAATAAGTCGCCCAAATTTATTTACGAAGCTGCTTTAGAAACGCTTCAAAACATTTGAAAGTATCTTTCAAGACTTTGTGGTGTTTGAAGCGTATGCTAAAGGTGTTTTGTGACTTGAAGTTTGTCTAAAGGTCATTTGATTTCCACCAACTTTGCTTATTAGGTGGTTTTGCTACAAGAATACCGCAGTGGTTATTAAATAACCGCTATATCTACCGCATTTTTTTTTGCTGGCAGACATTTGATTTTTACTTTTGCCTTTTAACTCCAGGTTCCATCTTTTGCGAGCACTCAAGGATCACACCAAGAGCTGTATATTTGGTTCTAGTACCACTCGTTGTCCAGGGGGGGTAGAAAACAAGTCTTGCCACTACCACTAATTTATATCACGTCTCTTATCGCCCACTATCGCAGAAAACATTATCTATAATAACGCTAACACTTGCAATGTCCAAACCGGAAAATAGGCCTAATGAGAACGATCTTGGTGACTACAGAATAGGTTCGGAGATAGGGAAGGGCAGCTTCGCCACTGTATACAAAGGGGAGTACGTGCCTCTTCACAGGCCTGTAGCCATCAAGACAGTATCGAAGTCACAACTCAACAATGAGCGACTGATAAATACCCTTGAATCCGAAATCCAAATCTTGCGGGCAATGAAACATCCTCACATTGTTTCTCTGCTTGATTACAAGAAATCCAAGTCACATTTCTACATTTGCATGGAGTATTGCTCTTTGGGCGATTTGTCTTATTTCATTCAACACAGAAGACAACTCTCTGATAGCCTGCCACTGGTCGCATCCTTGTTCAAGCGATACCCTCCGCCACCCCATCAGGGTTTACATGAGGAGCTGGTACGGCATTTTCTGAAGCAACTGGCCAGTGCTCTGCAATTCTTGCGAGACCAGAACCTGATACACCGTGATATCAAGCCACAAAATTTATTGCTGTGTCCTCCTAAGAAAACGAAGCAAGAGGCGGTGGATGCAGGGTATGCCGGGAGATGGGAACTACCTGTATTGAAACTTGCCGATTTTGGATTTGCTAGGATTCTTCCAAGTACTGGACTAGCCGAGACTCTTTGTGGGTCGCCTCTTTATATGGCACCAGAAATTTTGAAAGGCGATAAATATAGTGCAAAAGCCGATTTATGGTCTGTAGGCACTGTTTTATACGAAATGGTGACAGGCCTACCACCATTCAGAGCTAAGAATCATATTGAATTGCTACAAAAGATTGAGAAAAAGCACAAGGTATCATTCCCTGAGGGTAATACTAGTTCAGCGGATATCAAGTCTCTTGTAAGATCACTTTTGAAGAAAAACCCTGCAGAGCGTATATCTTTCCAAGAGTTTTTCAAAGATCCCGTGTTGCTTAAGGATATTGACTCAGAGGACACACCGTTGGACCAGTCTAAATTGGATGAAAATCTGTTCATCTCTGAGTATATTCACAAAGTTCCGTCGCCTGTTAACATACCCACTGCTGATTATGATTTGAAGGATTACGATGAAGAATCCGGTCCTAATATGCCATTTGTTGCACTTAGAAATCCACGACAACAAGCTCTCATTCAGCAGCATAAAGCTGGTTCTGGTTCAAAGACATCATTAACTAGAACGCCATCTCCTGGTGCTTCTTTTTTGCTTCACTTGGATCCTCAACAGAAAGACGATGCTGTTGGATCATTTCGAAGTTTGCCCTCTCCACCGAAGGATATCTTGGATGGGGAAATAAAGAGTGTGCGAGGAATGGAAGAGCCTCAGCTCTCTTATCATAACTTGACGCCTCCAACTTCAGATAGGTTGCAGAACGAATTAGGCAATGATGGTGATGACGATGACAGCACCGATAGTAGTACACTTAGGATGGGAGGTACTACTGCTTCTAGTGGTAGACTGGACAGAGAGTATGTCGTGGTCGAGAAGCGTACTGTGGAAGTGAATGCTTTGGCTGATGCTCTTGTGTCTCATGCAGCGACACAACGTAACTCAGCAGTATCGGCTGAAGCAATCAGCACGCTAGAGGCGGTTAATTACCAAGGCGCAATTGGTGGAGTATCTCCTCATAGACGTTCGTCTCTTGCGGCTAGACTTGAGCGTCGTATGTCCATTGGATATGGTACCTCTCCAACCACTGCCTTGTCTCGAGCATTGAATATGGCATCGGCGAGATTATTTGGAACCACAACCAAGCCTGAGGACGCCTTGTCACCATCGCCAGGCTCTTCATTGTCACCTCAGTTTTCGCAAATGTCTTTGATAGCTGGGGGCGTTGACTACGAGGAGAAAAAGCTTATCAAGTATCTGGAAGATCTTGCTGCTAAGGCCAATTCTCTTACTTTATTTGCAGCTGTCAAATACGACCAGATTGCACCTGATTCTGATTTTTCAAGTGAGGAAGTCGGCTCATCCAGCTTAGCGGTTTCTCCCAAAACTGAAATTCCGAAACGAGATGTTGTTATTTTGAAACCTGATATTGTGGCATCTCTGGCTCAAGATGCTTTTGTCTTGTACGTGAAGGCCTTATCATTATTGGCGAAGGGAATGGATAGGGCATCTCTCTGGTGGAAGAGCAATGGAAACTCGCAAGGAGCATCTCACCGTTTGAACGAAGTAATCCAGTGGACGCGTTCAAAGTTCAACATGTGTCTTGAAAGGGCCGAGTATGCACAAAGCAAGCTTGATTCAGTATTGGCTTCATCTCACGGAGGACCTGCATTTAGTCTTCCAGTTGTCTCAGCAGAAAAATTGATATTTGATCGAGCGTTGGAAATGGCAAGAGGTGCTGCTTGTAGCGAGTTAGCGAACGAAGATCTACCTGGGTGCGAGGTTATGTATGGAAGGTCAATTTGGATGCTTCAGGCATTGCTGGAGGTTGATAAACCGGATGATCTCAATGACGAAGACAGAGCAACAGTTGAAAAGTTTCTGTCAAGCATTGGAGAAAGATTGACATCGCTTCATGCCAAGCTCCACACTAGGACGAGTAGTCAGAATGGTAGTCCTGTGAATGAGACCAGTAGTACGTTGAATGAAGGAGGAATAAGTCCCAGGGGATAAGGGGACACATATTATTTTTATTACTATTTATATATAAAGCACTGTTTCTAAGTTGTTGAACGAAGGAACTTAGGAGTAAGATCCATCACAAGAATTGTTTCTTTTTCTTTTTTTTTTTATTATGTTTGCTTCAATTTTTTTTTGCCAGGGAAGTTAGAGCCTCTGGCGGTCGCATTCAAACCTCATACCTATTTATACTACTACTTATAAATGCTATTTTTATTTTGCTTGAACTCCCTACTGTAGAACTACAGTCTTGCTTATCACCTGTATTATTTACTTGAGTGTATTGAATTTTAATGCGTAAAGTCAGGCTATTCAAGCCTATAAACAGAAGGACCAACCATTTGTGAAGCTGTATAGACACTTATACACTCCTACTTGACTTGAGAGGTGGCACGCCGCACGTACGCACTTTTGCTTGTGAGACGTGTAGCACCCACTGATTTTTGTGACTGTCAGAGGACATATTACGTAGCGCGTTGTATAGCATAGTATATACTTACGGCACGGTTACTATGCAGTGCCCCAGCGTCCCGTTCATAGTAAATGTAAAATTTTATCGACCGCACAAATATCCAAATTAGGAAATAAGTCAGCGATCTTGCTGATCGATCTGCACTGATAAAAAAATTTTTTTTTTATCATCTAGTTTAGATATTTTTTTTTACTATTTAGTAGCAGATTTTTTCCACAAAAAAGTTTTTTTTTCATCTATTAATTTCCAATACATTTTGAAAAAAAAAACAATGGCTAAATCAACCTCATCAAAGAAATCTGAACCTAAGGTAAAGGTTAATACCAAGGGAGCTAAGGTCGCTAAAGTCTCTAAATCATCCAGCAAGACTTCTAGCAAGACTGCCGCTGCCGATATTGCAAAAGACAGTAAAAAAAGCGTTTCCAAGAGCAAGAAACCTCCCAAGGAAGCTAAGAAACCTGTTTCCGAATCTGACTCTGACTCTGACTCTGACTCCAGCGATGATAGCAGTGACAGTGACTCAGATGTTGATATGAAGAGCGATAGCTCCTCAGATTCAAGCTCTTCTGACTCTGACTCTGACTCCAGTTCAGACTCTGATTCAGATAGCGAAACCGAAAAGAAGGTTGAGAAGAAGGTCGAGGCAAAAGTAGAGGTCAAGTCTAAGTCCGAATCAGACTCTTCAGATTCCGACTCTGACTCCGACAGTGATTCTGATAGCGACAGTGATTCTGATGACGAGAAGAAACCTGAAGTGAAAGACTCCAAGGCCGAAGCTAAAGCCGACTCTGACTCTGACTCTGACTCCGACTCTGATAGTGATAGCGATAGTGATAGCGATAGTGACAGTGAAGACGAGAAAAAAGACACCAAAGCCGCTAAGGCCGACTCTAGTTCTGACTCTGATTCTGACTCTGATTCCGATTCTGATTCCGACTCAGACTCCGAAACTGAATCTTCTACTGAAAGTGGGGAGAAGGCAACAAAGAGAAAAGCTGAAGAAGAGGGTGACGAAGATACTTCAGCCAAAAAGGCTAAGACCGAGGGTGAACCTGTGACTCTTTTCGTTGGTCGACTTTCTTGGAATGTCGATGACGATTGGTTGGGTAGAGAGTTTGCTGAAATTGGGGACGTTTTGGGTGCTAGAGTTATTACTGATAAAGCTACTGGACGAAGCCGTGGGTATGGATACGTTGATTTCGCTACTTCTGAAGCTGCTCAAAAGGCATTGGACACTTTGCAAGGGCGTGAAATCGATGGTCGTCCCATCAATCTTGATTTCACTGAGGCCAAACCTCAGAGAACTCAACAATCAAGAGCAACTGATAGAGCTAGTAAGTATGGTGATTCCCAATCACCTGAATCCGATACTTTGTTTATTGGTAATCTTTCGTTCAACGTTGACCGAGATGAATTATCTCAAGTCTTCAGTGAACATGGTAGTATATTGTCCGTTAGACTTCCTACCCACCCAGAAACTGAACAGTTGAAGGGTTTTGGTTATGTCCAGTTTGGGTCCGTTGAAGAGGCGAAGGCTGCTTTTGAGAATTTGCAGGGCTATGAACTTTCTGGCCGATCTTTGAGATTGGATTATTCCACTCCAAGAGATAACAACAACCGTGGTGGTAACGGCGGTGGTTTCAGAGGGGGTAACCGTGGTGGAAACCGTGGCGGAAACCGCGGTGGACGTGGCGGATTTGGTGGCAACCGTGGGGGTCGTGGCGGATTCGGTGGTGGTGCACCAACTAGAGGGGCTTCGGCGAGAGGCTCAGCTGCTGAATTCAAAGGTTCTAAGATTACCTTTTAAATAAAAGAAAAAGAGAATGGCTACTTGTGAGTGTTTTGATAACTACATTAGAGCGTCGGATTTTTTCAAAAAAAAATGAAGTCCGGTTTTATGACTGTAAATTTTTTTTACCCTCGAAAGGGCCCCCCATCATAATTATTAATGATATAACTAAGATTTAAATCTAATTTATACTTATTTGTTTATTTGCATTAGTGCTCATCCTCTATGTTCGTGTAATGCCTGTCACTGGTTCAGGCCGGTACTGGTGCTGTCCATGCGATTCAGGACCACCTATAAATTCTAAGTAAGTATAGAACATACTAGCTATTGTGTCTCCGAAGTTTAAATCGAAGACTCAATTAAGTAGTGTGGCAATGATGCCGTAGGCTAAGAGTCAGCCACGAAGTTAGAAGTAAGAAGTAGGAAGTATAACGAACGTTGAATTAACTCTTCGTATTGTTTTCATGAATTATATATTGGATTAGTTACTTTCTAAGTTCTTACATTCTCTATTACTATTAAGTATTCTAGATCGAGATAACACACTATTTAGACGCAATACTAGTTAAATTATGGTGATCACGATCTTGACAAAATGATCATGAGAAACGCTCACATTTATAACTAACAACACCAGTACTGCCACGGGTGTGCAACGACGCCCTTGAATTTCTTTTAATCACAACAAATGCTCAATTTCGTCGCAATTGTTGGGCGGAATGTAAGTTGGGGTATGGTTGTTAAGGTTTGCTATTACTAACTAATTGTAGAATACGCCGTTGTATTTAAAAGCATTTGATGAGGCTGTGAACAAACAGAGCGACAGTACAGTAAGATATCATTTTCTTGTTCACATGGCATTGGATTACATAGAATTACAAGCTTCTACAGATATAACGAGAGAAAATTTACTATTACTAGTGCATGATGGTGTGGCAGTATACGGTTTCCTCACAAACACGAGAGTGAAAATATTTATTGGAATATCCGCACAGTCTTCTGTGCGAATAGATATCATTGCTGTAAGTTGATTATGGTTTCTACAAGCCAACTCTGGACATATTAAGAGCGGGATTTAACAATTATAGGCATTAAAAGCGGTTCAGTCTGCTTATGTTGCATATCTTTGCAACCCATTTTACAAAGGCGGATACGAGTCAGAGATAACTGGTAGGCTGTTTGATAAGAACCTGGACAAGATTTTGACTAGTTCTGGACTGATAACTAGTTGAAATCAAGTTCTACCATAGGTCGGTTTAAACCGATATTAATGTATCCGAACATAACGTGTAATGATTTTTTGAATTTTTCATTCTATCCCGTAAAAGTCTTTGAGACCGGGCTTATCTCTACTTCTTTACGTCACATTTGCAGTCATAAAGGCATTGACGTTCTTATATTTCTTGCAGAATATGTAAAAATGATTCAACTTACTGTGTTGTGACACGGTCTAGACGGCCAGTAGAGGCCATGCAGACTCCCATATCAGAAATACGATCAAAGAACCAACCGTATAGCCCGAGCTAATGAGTTGCAAGACTAGTCTTGGACCTATACCACTACGTAAAATTAGCCAAGTGCGCAATTCTGACTAGCCACCTATACTCGCAAAGTGTAGTTTTTCAAAGATTAGGATATTACTCAGATCAAATTTGCCTCTGAATCTTGGCTTGAAAGCCCAGCCGATTTCACAGTTAATGCTAGTAAAATGATTTTATGCTTGATAGTAAAACTGATCGACAAGCTACGCCGGGACCCGATAAAAAAATTATTAGGTTCGCGCATCTTATTTTTTTTTCAAGACATAAAAGAGCTTTTTGCAAGCAGTATTATTTTGGTGCGAAAAGAAAAAAGTTAAGAAAGGTTCAGAGGTAACTCGGTATTGGAAATTTTGTACATGTATGTTCCAGCTGTCACTTTTATGAAGCGTTTTTATTCTAACAGGATCTTTGGAAAAAGAGCTCCAGAGAGAGATCTTGATATCCAGTATAGGAAAACATACTTTTGAACCGTTACAGGAAGTATGTACAACTATGATTTTTTTTTTTTTTTGATACCTGTTCTAATATGTGTAGATAATGGAGCTTCCTATAAAACTTGACGTTTTATCAGCGGCACAGAAGTTGTCGAAACTGTGCCCTGAAGCTCAGATCAATGTTGATGAGCTGAGTACTGCTGATCCAGACAAGATTTTGGATGGTATTGCACTGGCATTACTGCAACCTCACTATTATGATTATGTTATTGCATTATTTAAACCAGTCATTCTTGAGCTTGTTGCTAGAATATTGTATCGTCGTGATATTCTTGAAAAGTATGTGGGAAATCAATCTATACCCCTTTTGGGAACATTGGCAAGAATGATTTCTATTGTCCCTGAAATTTCTGATTTTTTGGAACAACTTATCACCTCTGATGGTAATTCATTTAGAAATTTGGAACTCTATGAGGATCCAGAGATTCGCGGAGAGTTTTTGCTGGTGTACTATAGACTGCTTTCATTAGACCGTGAACGATATAGTGACCTGATAGCTATTGATATCTTGAACAATGCTGTGAAAGAGGGCCCTGAGTTTGTTCAATACATGGCCATAAAAGTTTTTGCATTGTATTTTCAAATGAGTGAAGAATCCACGAACGAAATATTACAAGATAGATTACCGTCGCTAAGTGCTGGTATAAAGCATAGTATCGACAGTACGGAAATCGATTATACCCTTTTACCGTTATATGAGGCTGATAGAATTGCCAAAGCTTTTGACATTATTAATGAATTTAGTGCTTCAAATGGAAACCGGGTTGTATTTAAATATTCTCCACAAGTTGCTAATATAGGCGGGGTTTTATTACCAATCAAAGGCTTACGATATGACATATCATCTTTTGTTCCCACTGAAACTTCTTTGGAGAATTGTGCGAAAATTGCCGAGGGCATTAATACCCTAAAACCTATTTTGCTATCTGGACCAGAGGGATGTGGTAAAAGTTTTTATATTGATTCATTAGCTGAAAGACTAGGCCAACAAGATCGAACTATAAGACTTCACTTGGGTGATCAAACTGATGCAAAAACATTACTTGGCGCATACTCCACAGGTAAGACACCAGGTTCGTTTGAATGGAGAGCTGGTGTGCTCTCTGTTGCAGTGAAAGAAGGTTACTGGGTTGTTATTGAAGATATTGACAAAGCACCAACCGAGGTAGCATCTATATTGTTACCTTTGTTGGAGAAACGACAATTATTGATTGCATCGCGAGGAGAAGTAATTAAGGCAGCCAAACAATTTAGAATTTTCGCAACTATAAGAACTGATGAGGGCTCGTCACACTCAGTTGTAGGCCAACAATCTTGGTTTGAAGCTTCTTTGCTTTCTCAGACTTCTGATGAATTGACTTCTATTCTTAGGTCAAGGTCACCTTTGTTGGGTAACTTTACTGCAAAGTTTGTGCAAACTTACTTCAAATTACGCAGCGAGCTATCTAATTCCAAGGATTCTGATGTCCGACGAAGTACACACTTGAGGAATATCACCGTGAGAGATTTAATCAAATGGGCTAAGCGTGCACAAAACATGATGGAATCTCTTGGAATTGAGCGCACTGATGTTGAGGTAGATTATCGGGTATATGATAACATTTTCTTGGAAGCTGTTGATTGTTTTGCCGGCCATATACCTCCTACTAATCCTGCATATTCGAAGATTGCAAGGTTTTTAGGCGAAATTTTATCAGTACCTTCTCAATCTGTTAACTTATATTTATCAAAGCATATTCCTGAGATTCTTGACACACCTGACCGATTGAAGGTAGGCAGAGCGTTCATGAAGAAGGCACCCAGTTTAAACAGATACCGTGCTAAGGAGCTAGCAAATAAAAAAGCTGAATTTGCTCGCACAAACCATAGTTTAAGACTCCTAGAAAGAATAGGAGAATCTGTGTGTCTTTCTGAACCAATTTTGTTAGTGGGAGAAACAGGAACCGGCAAGACAACTGTTGTACAATATCTTGCAAACTGTCTAAACAGGAAAATTGTTATCATAAATTTATCTCAACAAACCGAAGCCAGTGATCTCTTAGGTGGGTACAAGCCCATTGATGCCAAAACAGTTGCGATGCCACTCAAAGAAGAATTTGATGACATTTTTGAGTCTACGTTTTCCTCGAAGAGAAATGAAAAATTTACACTCTTATTAAATAAAACTTTTTTGAAAGGTAAGTGGACCAGTGTTGTGAAGCTATGGAGAGAAGCTATAAAAATGGCACAGAGCACTTTTGTTGAAGATTCAGACAAAGACAACACAAAAAGGAGAAAGAAGTTGGATTCACTTGCTAAAGCAGAGCTTGCACGACAATGGGCTAAGTTCACAAAGTCTGTAGACGAGTTTGAGAGTCAGATTCAGCAATTGGAGAGCTCATTTTTGTTCAAGTATGTCGATGGTCTTTTGGTGCAGGCTGTTAAACGTGGATACTGGGTTTTATTAGATGAAATTAATCTTGCTGCTCCTGATACATTAGAAAGTGTCTCTGAATTATTAGCTGAAACTCCCTCAATAACGCTGCCTGAAAATGGAGATGCCACTACTATAAAGGCACATTCTGATTTTAGGCTTTTTGCTTGTATGAATCCAGCTACTGATGTTGGTAAGCGAGAATTACCCTCTGGCTTGAAATCGCGGTTTACTGAACTATACGTTACTTCTCCGGATCAGGACTTGGATGATCTCATGACACTTATCGGACAATACATTGGACAATATACCCTTTCTGATCCTTTAGTAATCAATGATATTGCAGATTTGTATATGAAAGCAAAGTCTTTAGCCGAGAATAACCAGCTGGTAGATGGAGCAAATCAAAAACCACATTTCAGCATAAGAACTTTGTCTCGAACCTTGGCATATGCTTCTAAGACAGTGCCCATGTATGGTCTCAGAAGAGCAATTTACGAATCATTTTGTATGTGTTTTATTACTCTTTTGGATAGCAGATCTAGTGAGCTTCTTTTGCCTTCTATTCACCATTTTACTATTGGGAGATTGAAAAATGTTGCTTCTGCAATGGCTACTGTGCCAGAAAAGCCTCACGATGGGTTTGAATATGCACAGTTTAAGCATTACTGGATTCGGAGAGGTCAATATGACATCGAAGAACAACAAAGTTATATTATTACACCTTCGGTCGAAAAAAACCTTTTGAACTTATCCCGAGCTGTCACAGGAAGATTATTTCCGATTCTTATTCAAGGACCTACTTCTAGTGGTAAGACAAGTATGATCAACTATCTTGCAAAGATGACTGGAAACAAATGCGTCCGTATCAACAATCATGAACATACTGATTTACAAGAGTATCTAGGATCATATGCATCTGATGAAAATGGCCAATTGAAATTTCAAGAAGGCGTGCTAGTCGAGGCTGTGAGAAAGGGATATTGGATTGTGCTAGATGAACTGAATTTAGCTCCAACAGATGTTTTAGAAGCATTAAACAGATTGTTAGATGACAATCGTGAGCTGCTAATTCCAGAAACACAAGAAGTTGTCAAACCTCATCCAGATTTCATGCTTTTTGCCACTCAGAATCCTCCTGGATTGTATGGCGGTAGAAAGGTTCTTTCACGCGCTTTTAGAAATCGATTTTTGGAGTTACATTTTGATGATATTCCTACAGATGAGCTTGAAATCATTTTGAAAAACCGGTGTCAAATTGCCCCTTCATATTGCAAGCGTATTGTTGATGTCTATCGCACATTGTCAGTTCAGCGTCAATCTACAAGACTGTTCGAACAGAAAACAAGTTTTGCTACCTTGCGGGATTTATTCCGATGGGCTCAGCGAGACGCAGTAGGTTACGAGGAGCTGGCATTAAATGGGTATATGCTTTTGGCTGAAAGAGTCCGTAAGCCGAAGGAACGAGAGGTAGTGAAGGAGGTGATCGAAAAGGTAATGAAGGTCAAACTTGATATTGATGCATCTTATAACAGTATTCTACCACAAGATGTGATTGCCAATGATGAGTCGGTTGTGTGGACTAAAGCAATGAAACGATTACTTGTTTTAGTATGGTCTGCGTTACAGAAAAATGAACCAGTTTTGTTAGTGGGTGAAACCGGTTGTGGTAAAACTACAATCTGTCAAGTCTTGTCGCGCGTATTTGCAAAGGAGCTTCATTCTATTAATGCGCATCAGAGCACAGAGGCTGGTGATATCATTGGAATGCAACGTCCTATCAGAAATAGAGCTGAGATAAATAAGGAACTGATAAGAGAGCTACATCAGATAATACAAGCACCTACATCATCATCACTTGAGGATCTTCTTGAACAATATAGACTTTTGAATGATGTTCCTGAAGAAACTAAGAAACGCGTTTTTGAACTCGAAGCAAGACATAGAGTGCTTTTTGAATGGACCGAAGGCCCGTTATTGCAAGCATTAAAACAAGGAGACTACTTCTTGTTGGATGAAATTTCATTAGCTGACGATTCTGTCTTAGAGCGGTTGAATAGTGTCCTTGAACCGGAGCGGTCTATTCTTGTTCCTGAAATAGGCACCGTCAACAATGTTTATACTGCTGCTGATGGATTTCAGTTTTTTGCTACTATGAATCCTGGTGGAGACTATGGCAAAAAGGAATTGTCTCCTGCATTAAGAAATAGATTCACAGAAATCTGGGTACCATCAATGGAAGATTTTGGCGACGTTAAGCAAATCGTTGAATCTAGGCTGAATCCCAATCTTGTGGACTTATCTGGTGTAATTGTTTCTTTTAGTGAATGGTTTGGTAAACGGTATGGATTTGGCGAAGCATCTGGTGCTATCTCGTTGAGAAATATTTTGGCGTGGGTTTCTTTCATTAACGAGTTCTCCTTATCAATTCCCAAAGAGCTGAGTTTGTACCACGGTGCTTGTATTGTGTTTATTGATGCTATTGGTAGCAATGCTTCTTCAGGATTGAGTGAGAACCCACAGAAACTGAGAGATCATAGACTTACATGTGTTCAGAGATTATCGCAGTTAGTCAATCAAGATTTCAGAAGTGAATATGATGCAGACCACCACGTTGTTTTGGAGTCAACTGAACTGTCAATGGGACCATTTAAATTTGACAGAGTCTCGTCTAATCAAAAGAACGTATCCTTCAATTTGGAAGCACCCACCACATCATTGAACACCTTCAAGATTTTGAGAGCTCTAAAAGCCAAAAAGCCCATCTTACTTGAAGGTAGCCCCGGTGTTGGAAAAACCACTCTTGTTAGTACGCTTGCCTCACTTCTTGGGAAACCTTTGACTCGTATCAATTTTTCTGAACATACTGATTTGATAGATCTTTTTGGTGCTGATGCGCCTACGGAGAATAGTGAAGCCGGAGGATTTTCGTGGAGGGACGCACCATTTTTGCGTGCTATGAAAGAAGGTGAATGGGTCTTATTAGACGAAATGAATTTGGCTTCGCAATCAGTCCTTGAAGGTTTGAATGCATGTCTTGATCATCGTGGAGAGGTTTACATACCGGAACTTGATATGTCTTTTAAAAGTCATCCAGACTTTACCGTTTTTGCTGCTCAAAATCCTCAACATCAAGGGGGAGGCAGAAAGGGATTGCCAAAATCTTTCATTAACAGATTTACCGTGGTGTACGTTGATGCATTGAAGTTTAATGATCTTCAGAAAATTTCTTCTTTTCTTTATCCATCTATGGACAGCGAAACAGTTGGATCTTTGATTTCATTTATTTCAGAATTGGAGGATGCTGTTTCTGTCAAACGTTTGTTTGGCCAATCAGGAAGCCCGTATGAATTCAACTTGAGAGACGTGATGCGATGGTTGTCGTTATTGCAACGATACCCTGGTAGAAAGGTCGAAGACTTTTTGGAATTGATTATTTTGAGTCGTTTTAGAACTGACAAAGACCGCCAGCATGCTAAAGAATTATTTGCTGTACGGTTTGGCAGTGTTTCAACTAAACAGTATTTTTTCAATATCTCGCCTTCTTACTCTCAGTTTGGAATATCATTTGTGAATACGATACAAAAAACGAATGTATGGGAAAATCAGCATATACAGCTGCTTCAGTGTAATGTTCCTCTCCTACAATGGGCTATTACTTGTGTAGAACAAAAATGGCCGGTCATTCTAGTGGGTCCTACATTCTCTGGTAAGACGAGCTTTGTGAGGCATTTAGCGAATATTTATGGCGCACGACTTGACGAGTTTGCAATGAATGCAGATATAGATGCTGCTGATTTATTAGGTGGATTTGACCAGGTTGATCCTCAGCATTTGTGCAGTAACATTTTGACCAGCATTAAAGAAGCTCTGATAGTATACGTATCTGCAAACAAAGCTGTGCTTCCTGACATTTTTATTGGCCTAATGAATCTTGTTGAGATGTGTTTAGGAGGAAACATTGACAAGTTGCAAGAATTAAACACCTTGCTTTCGTCTACAGGAATAATAAATGCATCCTTGATCATCGAGTTAGAAAAAGTTATTGAAGAACTGAGGGTTTTAAATGCTGCCAAATTTAAATGGTTCGACGGCACTTTATTGCATGCTGTGGAGTATGGTCATTGGCTAACTCTTGATAATGCTAACCTTTGTAATCCATCTGTTCTTGACAGACTTAACTCGTTACTTGAACCGAACGGTACTTTATTGGTTAATGAGTGTGCTCTTGAGGATGGTAGTCCTAGAGTTGTTGTTCCTCATCCTAATTTCCGTTTATTCTTGACTCTTAATCCCAGGTATGGAGAGCTTTCACGAGCAATGAGAAACCGAGGTGTTGAAATATTCGTTGAGCCTTTGAATGAAAGAGCTACACAGCAAGATAGAAAATTGTTAGGATTAAGCCCCGTTTTGGATCAAAACCTTGAGTCTTCATTGGATAAGCTTGCAGTAAATGATAAATCTAGCTTGTCGTCTCCTGCAGCTTTGCTTGGGTTTAACGATATGACTTATCGTGTTCCAGCGTTACTGGTTACTGCCAGCAAAGAATTAGAACTGAGCAGGTCAAAATATGTGATACCTTTTTTAACATCTGTCTTAAATTTCCATGGATGGAAAGATGTTGAAAGATGGAACTTAAAATCTAGTGAGGTTTTACCTAAAGTAGCTGAATTTGCCCGTTACCTTGACAAACATGATTTTAGTGGGTTGTGCGAAGAGCTACATGAATTTGCAGTCGTAAAGGACTATGGCTCACAACCTCTTGGTCCGTCTTTGAACTGCACTTTGTTCACATCAGAGGGAACAAAACGTGCAAAAGACCTTTCTACGTTACTGACCGAGTTTTATCCCACGCTGGCGTTTTTGAAAAAGACGGTGGATAGATCTTTATCTGCTGGAAAGACAAAGAAATTATCTGAATTGACTTATTTGGAAAGATCTTTCGGGGTTTTGAAAGGGCGCATTTTGAAAGACCCGCCATCTATTCCTTTAAGTTCACTTTTATTGTCCATTATGGAAATTTTGGATTCGGGGTCTTTTACTGGAGATGGCGTCAATTGGAAAGCTGTTGGAAGTCTGTTACGAGTATGCGAGATGATCATTGATGAATCCTGTTCGAAAAATGCTTCTGAGACTAAGCTGTACTGTCTATTATCAATGATCCGTGATTGGGTTCGTGCTTATTCCAAGTCCAATGATCTAATTTTGGACGGATTTGATCAAATCATTGCTAGTATTGAAAAAAATATCACTTTGAGTTCTGGTGTTGGTATGCAGGCTATTTGGGAACGATTTCATGGTAATTATCCCATTTCTGAGGATTCATGGAGCCTTTTCAAACAGATTCAGTCGATTGCAAGACGGTTTGATGAGGTGGTTTCGGTTCTTCCATTAAGTATGAGTGACACTCTAGTTTCATTCAGAAAAAGTTTATTGCAAGCTTTGTTTGAAGTCACCAATACTGAAGATTCGAAGTACCTGATTTCTGCGGTTAATGATCTTGAAAATATTGTTTCTGATTTACATAACAAAGCATCACACTTGAGACACCCTAGAAACCAAAACTTCAAGGATCTTGCTGATACTCTTTCATTACTAATCCAAAGTAGCTCCAAGAGAGATGATAGCTGGAAAAAATCGTTGTTAGATATCTCTGTCATCTCTGGAAGCGATACTTTGCCTTTGGCACGCTATTATGCTCATAACACCAATCCTTACGACCCTCTTCTTAAGTCAATCGGCCAAGTCAACGTTGATACAAATCTTGATATTGTCGTCGGCGATAATTTGCTGCATAAATATACTGATGCTCTAGGAAAGTATGACAATGTGGCAGCTGGTGAATATCTAGAGTCAAAACAGGAAATCCAGAAGCTTGTGGGCCATACTATCAGACAGTCTAATGTTATTGTATCAGATCGAATTGATCTCTTGATGACAAGGCTACGTATTATGGTTCTCGCGGTTATGAATGCTTTAAAAGACGTGGAGTTTAGCGAAAATGATCCTAGAGACTTTTTACAGGACTCTTTGCAAAAACTCTCATCAGGTGAACTTGGGCGTGCTTGGATTTCATTTGCCATTGGCATGATCATCTTGTATGTTCCTGACAAGCCATTTGATCCAGCCATTCGGCAGCATTTAGAGTTTTCGCTCGACGAGTTGGAAGTTCAGCATTTATCTGAGAAGTCTGAAATTTGGAATACCATTCGCGGAATATTTTATGGTGAAAGCAGTAATGTTGATATCCCAACTTTACTTAATGATAAGTCTTCTTCAAAACCCGAAATTAATTTCAAAACGTTCCGCCCATCTATCTCTAATGTTGGTACAATGTTGAAAGAATGGCAATCTTTTGTTGAGAGTACCGTTGGTCAATGGGCTGTCGAAAAGCTTATGGATGAATTCAATGTTGAATCTATTAGGCTGTGGCAACAAACCACCACTGCATTTTTAGAGCGAATGTCTTATAGCTATCAGGAGTATTCTGATATGTCTGAAATTCTTGAAGGTATTCTTTTGTCAATGAAGATTGGGTTTGGATTGCTATGTTCAGACTATAAACAGCAATATCCTTTTTGGGTCTTACATCCCGTAGAGGTATCGAAGTGGTCACTACACAATAATGATTTGAAAAATATTGGTGGTGGCAAGATTTTGGATTTGTTGGATTTGGCTGTTATCAAGTCTGCTAGTATTGATCTCAAAATTATCGGTAACGATTCTGTTATTGGTAAGATTAATGCAATCTTGAAATCCATTTACTACCGATGGTCTTTAGATAGGCTGAAGTCTGAAGAGCAAGAGGCTGCCAAAAGTTCTTTATTTCAATCTAAAGACCCCGAGCAAGAAGCTGAGGAAGAGTTCAAAGCTCTATTTCCAGATTATGAAGATGAAAGTGTTGATTTAACGTCTTCAGGGCAATTTTCAGATCATGATTTTAGCTATCAATTGAGTAGGGCTATTATCGATTCTATGCTAAATGATGACGAACATCAGAGTTTGACTGATCTTATCGTTGCTAACTCTAATATCATCGCTTCAATCTCTTCGGAAAGCTTATCATCTTCATTGGAAAATCTAGGACCAGGTTTATCGGCTTTGATCTTAGCACTTAATGCTAAGTTGATAGATTCATCTACCACTGATAAACCAAATTTTTATAAGAGTGCAAATATTACCGAAGTTCAAAAGGCTATCTCTTTGACTACGAGGATTCAAAATTCAGTCATAAACCTTTTAGAAAGATGGCCAGAACATGCAACATTGCAAAACATTGACACTGCTTGCACTGATCTGTTCCAATATTCTTCAACTGCACCTGTTGCGAGGTATCTCCAAAAAATTGAGCAGATATTCACTTTTTTGAATGAATGGGAGACATATGCTAGCAAAGAAGTTTCTTTGCGAAATTTCGTGAATGAATGCACTAATTTGATTGTATCATGGCGACGTCTGGAGTTATCCACATGGCCGGAGTTATTCGAAAGTGAAAGAGTGAACTGTGAGCAAGCTGTTGGCAAATGGTTCATGTATATTTATGAGAATGCTATTTCCAACCCGTTAAATCTTGGTCCTGACAGTATTCAAACCTATGAGCTTATTCAACCGTTGGCGATTTATCTTAGCAAATCTACCATTGGTCAGTACTCTTTTGCTTTGAGACTTCTCAAGGCTTTTGGTGTTTTATGTGGTAAACTGGCAGTTTCTGTTCCACATTTAAGAGAAGTGCATTCTTCTGTCTTGAACATTGTGAATTACTACGAAGTATTCCGTCCTGAAATTGAGACACATTTATCTGGCAAGTTTTCTGCTTTGAGTAAAGAGCTCAAAGATGTTATCTCTTTAGCAAGCTGGAAAGATACCAATGCTTCTTCGTTAAAAGAAAGTGCAAGAAGATCGCATCATCAGTTGTATAAATTGATCCGAAAGTATCGCGAAGCTCTGAATGAACCCGTTACACCATTTGTGGAAAGAGTATCTCCCCTCTCCCCTAGAGGCCTGGGTACTATTGGTGTTGTTGCTGTTAACCCTGTCAGTTACGAAAATCTTTTATTAGAGGCTACTAAGTTACCTTTATGGAACACTCGTCCTGAGAGATTAAAGAATGTATCCTCTACTGCGGGAAATCTGAAACGGCTGATGACGTCTTCATTGAAAGTAGAGTTACCTTCATTGCTACCTTTAGCAGATTTTGTTGTTGAAGAATCCAAGCGTCTTAGAAAAGAAACTCCATCTACATTAACTGACGAGAACAAAAAGCTAATTTCGTCTCTTAAAACTGAAAAGGGGATGCTGCTGACCTCAGTTCTTCGTGACCTGAGACAATCAGGACTTAAACAGAGAGTTAGGGATGATGTTGCTAAGCGACAGCGCTTTATATTAAACATTCTACAATCCTCGAACCATTCTTCAGTTGATCTTGTATCAGATGATTATTTTTATCGTCTATTACAGCTACTACCCAGCATTCGCTCAGCTGTTTCCGAAAGTGATACAGATGCACCAACTGCTGACATTATAAGAGGTTTAGCTTTTGCTGAGAATATTCTGGCTTCTGTGGTAGATAACCGGCAGATACTTTTGAAATTTCTTGGATATCGCAAGAAGTTAGAGAGTGTCAGAGATCTTTTTGAATTCAGTGTGAAAGTTGCAAATAGAGGAGATTCTCTTAACGCAGGTTCAGGACTTCAAACTCAGTATAATCATGCTATTAATATCGTCTCATGGGGTGACCAAATCTTGCAGTATGTTATTTCACTTTACAGTGCCATGTCTTCATTTTTTGCACCCGAATCTCCTAGCTTGCTTCAAAAGAAAATATTGGACTTGCGAAAAGTTTTACAAGATTATAAGAAACAGGTTGTTGGGTTCGGAAATGCGAATAGCTTTGGCGTTGGCACAAAAGAATGGATTAGCATTTACGAAAATCTACTTGGCGAAATTCAAAACACTATTTTCTGGCTGAACGATCTCGAAGTTCAACCACAAGATAATATACCTGTCACTATATTGACTCAATGGATGCAGTCTGTGGTAACTAACACAGTTGCTACTGGTGATAGCTCAAGTTCTGATGACGATTTATCAAAATTGAACTCTGATTTATCTAAGCTGTGTGACTCTATATTAGTTGTTGGACAAAACCTTTCAAGCCTATCTGAAACACCATTAACTGAAGATACTGATGATTGGTTTATTTCTTCTCAGTCTCGCTTATCAAAATATTCTGCTTCGTTGCACGTTGATACTATTTTATCTCGTACACGGGATAGTATTTTATCTATTGTTTCTCAGACACAGCAACTGCAAGCTTTGTCCTTGCTTGGAACCGTTTGGCCATTTTTGGAGCAATACTTTGAAGCTTATAATATGACCGCCGAGTTGATGATTCGGTATAATTATGATCTGAACAAGGCTGCTTATATTTTGTTCAACAGTTTGTTATCATTGGCGACTGACGGGTTCTGCGGACCCAAAGAACCTTCCAACGAGGAAGGTACATCTACTCAAACTCAAGATGGTACTGGACTTGGGGACGGTGCGGGTGATGAAACATCTAAAGTTGAGCAAGATGAAGATCTTGACGAATATGCACAGACTGATAATAAAGAACAAGAAGATAAAGAAGATAAGGATGAAAATGATGAAGACAATTCTGTTGAGGTTGAGGGTGATATGGCTGGTAAAACGGAGGAAGTTGATCCCAAAGACGAAGATGAAGAACAAGATAAAGATGACATAGATGATAGTGAAGATGAAGAAGATATTGACGAAGAGGTTGGAGACATTGATGATTTAGATCCTAATGCGGTGGATGAGAAAATGTGGGATAATGACAAGGAAGATGACGCAAAAGAAAAGGAAGGAGAAGAAGTTAATGGGCAAGAAAATAATGATATGGAGGGGGAAAATCAAGATGGTGATAATAATGACAAGAGTGAAACCAAAGAAGACGGCGAAGAAGGAAATGAAGATGATAATAACGACGACGAAGACGATGAAGGTGATATTGGACAACAAGATGATGAAATTAAGGGTGATAGAGGAGAGGAAGAAATCGACCCTAATGTGGAGGAACAAGATATATTAGATTTGCCAGATGATCTAAATCTTGATCAAGACAACAATGATGAAGATGAAGATGAAGATGAAGGGGAAACTAATGATGGAGATGGAGATGGAGATGGAGATATGGATGATGACATGGATGATGATGGCGAGAAGGAAACAAATATAGATGGTGACAACAAAGAGGACTTTGTTGATAAAATGGATGAGCAAGAAGAAGAAATCAAATCAAATGGAGAAGAAGAAGGTATTGACGATGATGATAATGCCAATGAAAATGATAATGAAGAAAAGGAAGGAGATCAAGATGATGGTTCACCTGAACCAATGGATGTGGATAATGAAGTTAATGATGACAATAAAAATACCGACATACCTGAGGAGAAAAATGCGGAGGAAACTAATCAAGCCGGTGGCGAAATGGGAAATGATAACGAGGATGATGAGACCAATGAAGCCAGTAATCAGATGGAGGTTGATACTGATGCTAATGAGCGGCCAGAGTTTGAAGAAGCATTACCCAAAGAAGATATTACGGAAGGTGGTAGTAATTCTAATAATGGCCAAAGTGGGGCTAATGATACCGAACTTGATAGCGAGGAAAATTCAGATATCAAAGAGGCTAAAGAGTCATTGCGGCAACTTGGTGATGCGCTTGAAGAGTTTCATAAACGACGAAAGGAAATTCAAGAAGCTTCAAATGATCCTCAAAGCGAAAACTCGGCCAATCAAAAAGACGATGAATTTGAACATGTTGAGAAAGAAGAAGATCATACTACTCAAGCATTAGGAAAGGCTCATCAAGAGGAAATTGGTAATTTTGACGATTCAATGGCCATTGAAGACGATGATGATAACCCAATGGATGATCAGGATGATATTGTTGAAGAAACCGAGAATAATGACGAGCCTGCTGACAACAATGGCGGGGCTCAAACTGGCGCCGTATCTGGTGATGCCAATTTGAATAGTGACAATCTGAAATGGAAAGCTGGAAATGACGATGGTAGTATTATTGAAGATGATGATACTGATGATATTGTTGAAGAAGAATTAGAACTTTTTGATGGTGATGACTCTAATAACGACTTGGAGCCTATCAGAGACATTGATTCCGCAACAGAACTTTGGTCGAAGTATGATAGTTCTACTCAAGATTTATCTTTAGTATTATGTGAACAGTTGAGACTGATACTGGAACCTACTTTGGCTACCAAATTGAAGGGTGATTTCAAAACTGGTAAGCGTCTTAATATGAAGAAAATTATACCTTATATTGCAAGTCAATACAAGAAAGATAAAATATGGTTGAGACGAACCAAGCCTAGCAAGCGTCAGTACCAAGTCATGATATCTGTTGATGATTCCAAGTCAATGAGTGAATCCAGGTCAGTTGATTTGGCTTTTCAAACTATTGCTCTTGTTTCAAAAGCTCTCACTCAGCTTGAAGCGGGAACTTTAGCTATTACGAGATTTGGAGAAACTGCACAGCTGGTTCATCCATTTCACAAGCCCTTTTCGAGTAGCTCTGGTGCTCAAGTTGTTCAATTGTTTGGGTTTCAACAAGACAAAACCGATGTGAAACTTTTACTTAAGAAATCATTAAGATTATTTGAAGCTGTCAAAGCCGAATCTAACCAAGATATATGGCAACTCGAAATCATAATATCGGATGGTATTTGTGAAGACCACACAACTATTCAAAGATTGGTACGTGAAGCCCAAGATAATCATATAATGCTGGTGTTTGTTATCGTGGATGGGTTAAATAATCAAGGCTCCATTTTGGAAATGAATCAAGTTAATTACATTACTGATGATTCTGGCAATATGAACTTAAAGGTCGAAAGGTATTTGGACAAGTTTCCATTCAACTACTATGTCATTGTTAATGATGTAAAAGAGCTTCCAATTACTCTTTCTTCTGTTCTCAAACAATATTTTTCACAAGTATCGGAGGTTTGAAGAAAGTTGTCCGTAAGAGCAGCATTCAAATTTCTTCATCAGTCTTTTCTTTACAGGTTTTTATATTTAATAAGGACTGTCGAGATGATAATACTAATACCAATAAAATTATATTATACTATATTATAATACATTAATCAATCAATTAATCTCTTATTTCTGTCTCTTGTAAATTTTGTTGAGGAAAATTTCAAGCACTTCTTTCTTAAACCCTCTTGACTCATCAATATCGGCAATCTTCTTTCTCAAATCAGAAACAATCTTCTCCTCAAATTCGTTGTAAATTCTCTGTAGTTCCAAATCTTTGTACAATTCCTTAACGATCTTTTCATGAACTTCACCCGATTTTCCGTAGTTGTCATCCAAAGCCTTTCTCTGCTCAGGGGTAGCCAACTCCAATGCCTTGTTGACCAACCAACTACATTTATTGTCAGCAATATCAGTACCAATCTTACCAATGAATGCAGGGTCACCGTAGCAATCAAGGTAATCATCCTGTACCTGGAAGTACTCACCCAAAGGCAAGAGAACATCACGTGCCTGTTTCAAGTCGACCTCAGAGGCAATACCAGCCATGTACATTGCCAAGGCAACAGGGAGGTAGAAACTGTAATAAGCAGTTTTGTATGTTACAATGAATGAATGCTTTTTCAAAGAAAAGTTGTCCAAGTCGACTTTGTCTTCAGGCGCAGTGATCAAATCCAACAATTGACCCAATTCAGTCTGATATGTAACTTCGTGGAATAATTCAATGAGGTCAACATAGTACTTTTCCGACTTGAAATACTTTTTGAGCAAGATATAGATAGCAGATTCAAGCATGAAAGCATCGTTAATGGCAATCATCCCAACCTGTGGCACTCTATACCAACAGGGTTGACCTCTACGGGTGATAGAATGATCCATGATATCATCTGATACCAAGAAAAAGGCTTGGAGAAGCTCAATGCTCCAACCCAACACTGCAGCGCGCTTATACTCTTCAGCTGATAACTCAGTCTTACCAGATAAGATTCTATAAGTGTCTATCACGGAAAGACCTCGATTGGCCTTCCCACCGAGAGTATTGTAGGTGAGAGCTTTCTTATACCAATCTAAGGCCTCCTGAGAAATCTTGGTTTCAGCAGTGAGCTCAATTAGCTCGTCCACAAGCTCGGGAAAAATTCCCTCAAATTTCTTCTTGGCGTCAGCTGAAGACATACTACCTCAAACTTCTGATGTTTTGGGAACAATTATCAATTCGACGTCCAAAAACGTACGTTAAGAAACAAATACAGAACTTCTTTAGGGAAGGGAGGATTCAACGCGCCTGATCGGGATCGAAAGATTTCTTTTTGCACTGATAAATTTCGGGCCTAAAGTGATCGGCAAAAAAATTTCGCTAACCTGTTTGAATTTTTTTTTTTTCCTCGTTTGATCTACTCTAACCCGTTTCTTTAATTTATTTATTGATACTAGTCACAAAGACTTTTAAACCATTTATCAATATGGTGGGAAAGTTGAAGAGCGTATTGAAGAAGACTCAAAAGAGTGATTCACCAGCTGCTGATGCTTCGAAGGGCTTAAAGCATCAAGCCAAGGACAAAGATGAGAGTTCCTCAGAAGAGGAAGACCCTGAAGAGTCAGAAGATGATCTTGAAATAAACCCAGAGACTCTTGGTGAAAGCTCTAGCGAAAGTGAAAGTGAAAGTGATGAAGGAGAAGGAGAAGATGATGATGATGAAGAAGAAGAAGAAGAAGAAGACGAAGACGTACCATTATCTGATGTCGAGTTAGATGATGACGCTGATGTCGTACCATATCAAAAAGTTACTGTTAATAACCGCCCTGCATTGAAAAAGGCTAGAGAGTCGATACAGCTTCCTTCCAAGTTGAGTTTTTATGAGCACATGAGCGTAGAGTCAGATCAGCCTATTGAACTGAAAGATATCTACGACGATTTGGAACGAGAATTAGCTTTTTACAAGCAAGGTCTTGAAGCTGTCAAAATTGCTAAGGGTAAACTAAAGAAGGAGGGAATTCCATTCAGCCGGCCTATAGACTATTTTGCTGAGATGCTGAAATCTGACGAACACATGGACAAACTGAAACAGAAACTGATAGAAGAGCAGTCTGCTAAAAAAGCAGCTCAAGAAGCTAGAAAACAACGTGAACTCAAGAAGTTTGGAAAGAAAGTGCAGCATGCCAAACTTCAGGAACGACAAAAAGATAAAAAAGAAACACTTGACAAAATTAAAGATCTCAAGCGTAAGAGAGCCAATAATGATATTGGCGGTGAAGAATTCGATGTTGCAATCGAGGAAGCTACTATTGGTTCTTCTGACAGAAAGCAAGGAAAGAACTCTAAGCGTGCTGCAAAGGACAGTAAATATGGCCATGGAGGTAAAAAGCGATTCAAGAAATCTAATGATGCTGCAAGTAGTGCTGATTTGTCTGACTTTTCTGCTAGAAAAATGAAGCAAGGTGCTAAGCAAAATGGCAGTAGACCACCAGCTAAACGTCCTGGTAAGAGTAAGAGACATCGTAAATAAAATGGTCAATTACATATGAAATACAATTAAATATCATTAAATATCCATTACGCCAAGTTCTTTCAAGGATGATATCATGCTTTCATCAAGATACTTGGTAACAGAGGGTTCTTCATTAAGACCCTTACGTTTTCTTGTTTTGAGAACAAAATCTCTGGCGAGACCCATATTGAAAGCAGGGCGAAGTTTTGGAGTAACTTTAGTTTTATCCAAGGGATCACCAGGAACCAGCTGCCATTTGGAGAAAACCAATGAAACAAGAGCCTTACCCACAGTTGCCAATCTTACATCACTTTCGAACCCAAAAGAATCAATGACAGGCAATTCACCTACAATTTCATATAGCGGCGACCCAGCAATAGGAGTATCACTAAATACCGCACCCCGTCGTTTAGGCAATAGATCATAAATAATAGGCACAGAAGCTGCATCGCAAGTAATATAACAAGAATAATATGGTTCGAGCAGTCTTGGGGAAGCAAGAAGAACTGCAGAATAACAAGCCCGTCGCACCGTGGGGATGATTTGACCACCGCTTCGGTGCATGGGTTCTTTAGCAAGTGTAATGTCTAATAACCTGAACTTGACGTTTCTGATAGGCTCTTCGCATAATGGTCCTTCTCTTGTGCTCCACTTGAAACCTTGCTTTACACTCTCTTTTACTGTATTTAGCAACTTTTTGTCCACTTCTGTAGGTAGTGTATCATCCAAAAGCAAATTTGTTCCGTTATCTGATGGTCCAAATGCCCATATAGACCTTGAAGCCAGGGCATCCCAACTATACTCTTGTTGCAAAAATTTCCCAACTTCTCTAGCAGAAAGTTTACCGTTTATCTTTGACCCATCCTGTATGTCCGCATCTAATCCGTGGTCAAGTGGTTCTGCAATAATTGTTATTTTATTAAGTTTATTAGGCGTTTCAGCGTAGCATCTTATTGTAGATGTCTCGATACATGTTTCGGCAAATCTCGTAGAAGGATCAGAAACTTTGATAGATATGTCAGCATAAATGGAGCGTAAATCGTGCATAGCACAATCAATGAATAATTCACCTGTGCCTAGAATTATATGCTCCCCAGACTCCTCCACTCTGGTCTGTAAAGATGTGTAAGCTTTTGTAAGCATCCGAAGTCCATTCAACATTTTAGGCAGTTCCGACGGTATTTCAGGCTCAACAGCTACTTTGAAAACTGCCTCAGTTATAAGTTTGAGAGGGCTGAAAATTTTGAGTTCCTCTTCCATATGTGCTGATACTATTGTGGCTGATTTTACTATTGTATCATCAATACCACCTATGAGTACCCAATTACCAGCAGGTACACTGTTAGTTTCAATTCTATAACGCGTTTCATAAGTCCACAAAGCTTCAACTCTTGCAATCACCATCCCTTCATCTCCGTCAGGATCATAATTTTCGCCCAGAATCTTTATTTCGTCCCCAAGCTTGAGAGTACCACTATAAACTCTTCCAAATGCCAGCATTTCACTTGTAGATCCTGGTGTACTATACATTTTCACAATATGAACCAACGGCGAGCCCGTCTGGACACATTCGATGGCTGCTTTTTCCATATCAGTATCTATCGAACCTGAGTACATTCTATTCATTTGGTTCCCAGCATTTTCTGTAGGTGATGGTAGATTTTTCAAAATAGTGTCTATCAGTGGAGACGAATTGCCAAAGAAAAGCCCGCTTATTATCCTGAGAAGTGGCTGAGCATTCAACTTGAAAGTAGAAGGTTTCAAAGTTATTTGAACTGATGCAAGGGCTTCTTTCAAGCTCTTGTCATCTTCACCAATACTCTGAGTGTATAGTTTATAAATGGGTTCCAGAATAAAGTGTACAAAACTAATCTTGTCATTTTCCGAAGACGATTTGCGTGAAAACTTTCGCGTGCTAGGGTTATAATACATTGTACCCCACAATCTATGAGAAAATTTATCAATATCAACCGTTGGAAATGATTCGCAATAAAGGCTTGCAAATGATCTCAAAGTGAAACACCAGCGAAATGAAGTTGAAGCAAAAACGACATTATCCAACTCTGGAGACAGCCGATATGGTTTTGATGGCTCCGTTTTGATAATAAAGTCGTTAATGGCCTCTATAGTATGTCGTATCTTGAAAAAGGCTTCACTTGGAGGTAGCCTTAAATCCAGTATCAGTCTATCTATCTTGTTCACAACCAAAATGAATTTGATATTTTCTCGAAGAGCATACGTAATTGCTTGCTTTGCATTTACCTGTAATCCCTCAACAACATCCACAACAACAACAAACCCGTCTGCTAATGCACCTGCAACGGCTATTTCGTCTGAAAAGTCAACATGCCCAGGAGTGTCAAGAATATTGAATAAATGCGACTTCCCCTTAGAGGTTTGTAAAACCAATGACATTGGTGCCGAATTAATCGAAATTTCCTTTTTTTGTTCTAAAATATGCGTATCAGTGTATCTAAGTGGTTCGTCCTCTTTTTTCCCTACTGCTTCTGCGACAACATGCGTTTCTCTTACCAGCATGTCCAATAACGAAGTTTTACCATGCTTGAGATGCCCCACTATTGCAAAATTCCTGATCTGATCAGGTACCCCCATCAAATCAGCTTGAAATTGCCGCGAGTAGTAGGTAGCAGGAAGAGTGGACTCTTCTATTACAAACTTATTCTCCACTATTGGCTTTACTATTGGTTCACTTAATGCCTGAGTATCTCTCTGGTGATATACAACTTCAACATCATCACCATATACAGCTGAAGCATTAGGATAATACACCTTATCCTCATGAAGAACCACTGCATTATCGTCAATATCCATACGACCGTTCGCTCCATTTTCCAACTCTTCCTCTTCATCCTCCCAAGCATCCTCGTCGTCAAGGTAACTGTTGTCATTAAATGTTGGCTTTTCAGCTTCGTCAGATTGTTCATCCTCGCCAATATAATTCCCGAACCTTTTTTTTTCTTAGTTAGTACATGGAAAACTGCCATTAATCAAAACTCTACTTACTCGTCATATAAATCGTCATCCATGATGGAAATCTGAATTATACCCTTGCTTTGCCCTTTTCGAGATTTTTAAAGTCGCAAATTTCTTAGAATCACAAGAAAGGTTCTCCAAAATTTCAAATCAAAAATCTGAGAATCGGTTCTCGCGTATATTTCGAGATCCAACTCCAAGGATCGGATTTGATCCTACTTAAAATTTAACTAGCATTTGGCAGAACAAAAAATTACACTTATGAGTATGTATGATCTATGATCAAGAGTATGTTAAGAACTAAAAATCCACTTTACTATTGAATTACTTTTTTTATTAGAATATCCTACGAGAAAACAGCTTTTTTAGCAACATCAATAGGTGCGTTAAACCCTGTCCATAGTTTGAACTGCTGTAAGCCCTGATACAATAACATTTCACGTCCTGGAATAACTTCAAGGCCAAACTCACCTTCAGCTGCCTTCATTATAGGAGTAACCGTAGGTTTGTAGGCAGCATCAAGCAGGAATCTGGAGTAAGGTAAATTTTTAGCTTCTCCATTACCTTCTAATGCAGCTTTAACAAGAGCCAAAAGATTTGAGTCAAGGTCGACGTTTGCTGGAACGCAGCTCATGACGAGCAAGGGAGTATCAATTTTGCTTGCCTCTTCAACGGTTGAAACAACCTTGATGTTATGGTTAGGGAAAGAGTCAGCAACGATTTGGGCATTCTCAGCAGTACGGTTAAGAATAGTGATATTCTTAAATCCTAGGTAATCAAACGCCTGCACTGCTGCTCTACTTGTACCTCCTGCACCAATAATCAAAGCGCTCAAGCTTGAATCACTGACAGGCTGGACACCGTATGCCTTAAACGAATCGACAATACCTATCCAGTCGGTGTTGTCACCAATCAGCTTCTTACCCTGAGGAATGATGGTATTTACAGCCCCAATAGCCTTTGCTGTTTCGGTGAGTTCATCCAAGTAAGGTATCACATCAACTTTTATCGGTATGGTAATGGATGCACCACCAAAAACAGGGCCGAGGCTTTTGATCTCCTCAACTACCGTTTTGGCATCACCAGTGTCAAACCTAATATACTCATGAGGCAGTCCTAATTCTTCGAAGCATGCATTATGTAATGGAGGCGACATTGAATGAGAGACGGGCGTACCGGCAATGAAAAAGGTTTGCTTAGTAGTTTGACCAATTAAAGCCGCTATCTTATTTATCTCTTTGATAGATAATTGACCAGGCGCAGCTTTAAAGGGCAATGCTTCATGAGTAACAGGTGTTAAAAACTGATTGGCAACCCTACTCAAAGCACCCTTTTCACCCATGTTAATAGCAATTAAAGGCAGTTTCTGATGAGAAGCTCTGAACGTTTCAAGTGCAAAGTTGTCTTGGAAGTCAGTTGCAACACCTACCAATTTCACAATATCACCAAACTGAGCACCATCTTCGTAAAATCTGTGCCATAGTGTGTCCGACCACTTGATCTCACCAGAAAAGTCATGGCTAGACGCAATTATTTTTGATATACCACTGTTTTCCAATAGCATTGATCTCATGTGTACCGGCCATGAAATCTCAACATCAACAAATTCAATACCCAGTTTGAACGCCAAAAGGTACAAAGCAGTAGCCTCTTCTGTAGAATTGTCAGGGAAAAGACCGCCTTGTGACTTAGATCTTATAGTGAAGACAATTGGTAGCTGTGATCGGGTACGAAGGAAACTGATCTGTTCTAGTAAAAATTCAGCACTGACTATATCGCCAACTTGGCCTTCAGCACGTAGCAGGTCCACACGGAGTTCAATGGCATGCGCACCAGTTAGTATAGTGTCCAAGTTCTTAATTACTCTCAAATCAGGGAAAGTCAATGACACAAAAAATGATGGTTTTTTGGGCACGCTTACTTGCTTAGCACCAGTTGCCAAAGCTAAAAATGAGCTTAAGCTCCTCTTGATACCTGATGAAGCTTCCAAATTATCAACATGGGGTGAGTAAAACGAGAAATTGGCACATTCATGGTACCATGGCTCTCGTTTTTCCCAGACTGCTCTAATGTCATCCACATAAGCTGGTCTTGACTTGTCGATAGATAAGTAGGCTACAATATCATCAACATTTCTGTGCACGTGCAATACAATGTTGCCTGCATTCTTCCAAGACTTTATCAAATCTCTAGCAGCAGGTGTCTCTAAGAATCCTCCGCCAGTAACCAAAATATGGTCTTTGGGATTCTCTTTCATCAAGTCACGGAACAAAGTGAATTCACGGTTTCGGAACTCTTCCCAGCCATGGGTTTTGATTATTTCAGGTATAGTTGTCTTGTAGTACTCTTCAATATAGTCGTCATGATCAATTCTCTTCATGTTCAGCAAGGAGCCAATCCATTTACTTAAAGAGCTCTTGCCAGCTCCTCTCATACCAATAACAATGATCGAATTTCTGATACCGGAAGACGATTTCTTCTTGGTTGTCTTGTGAGATTTGACAATGTCAACACCTTCCAAAGGCACACTAAACTTACCATGGAAAACGTCCCACCAGCCAGGCCATGTCTTGCCTACGCAGCGTCGTTCATGAATAAGAACAGGTCCATCAACAACACTGGCCAATAAACTGAAACTCATGGCAACCCTATGATCATCGTAAGTTTTGATTCCCACTGTGGGTGCTTTAATCTCAGACAATTGTTTACCGTGGATTTCAATACCATCAGGCAGACCCACAGCCTTTACACCAAACTTCGCAAGCTGATCGATCATTGCCTCAATACGGTTGCATTCTTTTACTCTTTGGTTAGCAATACCTGTGATAGTGGTTTTATTTTCAGTATCAGCACCAGTAGAGTTGACAGCAACAGCAGCCACAACAGAAGCAGTCAAGAAGGCATCAGTCATAGGCTCCATATCAACGTGCGGTAAAGGTTTCAATGTACCCTTTGGTGGTCCTGTAACAGTTGTAGAAGTAGCAGTTTGCACAACAGTACATCCCATGGGTTTCAAAACGTCAACAGCAAATCTTGCATCTCCTTGTAGAGAAGAGGAACCAATATTGGGAACTGTGCAAGTGGTACCGTTAAGTGCAGCCATGGCCAGTGGGTATGTGGCAGAACTTGCGTCAGATTCAATCTCGTATACTTCTGGATTTGTGTATGAGCCCTGTGGAATATGGTAAGTGTATTTTTCAGTTTCAGATTTAGTGACATGAATACCAAACGTGGCCATCATAGCAATTGTCATATCAATATAAAACTGTGAAATAGGTTTCCCACCAACTAAAGACAAAGTGACTGGTGACTTGGCATAAGGAGCACACATCAAAAGCGAAGATACATACTGCGAGGATATAGTAGCAGCAAGTTCAATTCTGCCACCGTTCAGTCCGACGTCAGTAGCAATTTTCAGTGGAAGTGAGCCTTCCTTTTCAAGGTATTCCACTTGGCTGCCATTGGATCTGAGTGCTTCCACAAGAGGGCTGATGGGTCTTTCCTTCATACGGGCATTACCAGTTAAGGTCACGGTGTTTCCAGAAGATGAAGATTGAACAAGAGTAGCAACAGTAGTCAAAAATCTTGAAGCAGTACCGGCATTACCCAAGTAGAGCTCGGACGATGGTGCCGAGAATTTACCCTTTTTGCCGGTAACCACCAACACATCACCACCTTCTTCCTGGCTGATTTCAGCACCATTCAACAACTTTACAGCGTTGACCATATGTAATGTGTCATCGGAATGTAGTAAGTTTTTGATTCGACATGTACCTGATCCTAATGCCGCCAAAATCAAAGCACGGTTTGAAATAGACTTGGAACCTGGAGGCACAACAACTACTGATGAAGGGATTTTTTCAGCGCCTTTGACAATGAGATCATCTGATAATACAACTCGTATATCCTCATCAGAAACGACTGAAGCTTTTGGCTCGTAAGTTTTACCAATTCGAGAAAGCAAGACAACTTTCTTCTTGCTACCGTCATTTTTCTTATCAACGGCCATGATTTTCAGCAGCTCATCAATAGAACAGGAAATTCCCTTGGATCTCTTTTTGACAATCTTATCTTCGGGAGAAATGGGTAACTTATAAGAAGATAAACATTTAGACAAACGTGCAACTGCAACGGGACTGAGAATACCAAGGTATCTTGCTAATTCAGCTTCAAAAACCATCCCGATAGAAACGCACTCACCATGGAGAATATGAGGAGTCAAAATAGCTTCATAAGCATGTCCAATAGTGTGACCAAAATTCAAAATGTTTCTTAATCCTCCTTCACGTTCATCTGCCGAAACCACTTCGGCTTTAACTCTGGCAGATCCCAAAACAATATTGTTCACGATTTCTCTGATGGGATACAAGTCTACTATACCAGTAGTAGGGTCTCGTTTTCCCAAGGTCTCAAAAAAGATCTTGTTATAAGATTCAAGTTTAGTGAACTCTTCCTCACTCCAAAAAGCAGCAGTCTATAATAGTTAGTAAAATGATCCAACAAAAGAAAAAATAAAGAAATTAAGACTTCAAACACCAGACATCAATTTCCAGCTTACCTTAATAACTTCCGCCATTCCGTTTATGAATTCTCTTTCAGGAAGAGTTTCCAAGAACATGAGATCAATGAAAATTCTTTCCGGTTGCCAAAAAGCACCAATCAAGTTTTTGCCCAGAGGAGTGTCAATAGCAGTTTTACCACCAATTGAAGAATCCACCATGGACAACAAAGTGGTTGGAATTTGAATAACTCGAACACCCCGCATGAATGTAGCGGCAATGTATCCAATCATATCACCAATAACACCTCCTCCGACTGCCAAGATCACAGTGTCTCTGGTGCATCCTTCGGACAGCAGCCAGTCCTCAATTTCGGCCTTGGTAGCACGGTTTTTCGAGGACTCGCCAGGAGCTATCACATAGGTCAACAAACGAGGAGTAACGTCGTCATATTTGCGAGCCGCTACTGCAGCCTGAAATTTCTCGGCAATTTTTTCAACATGTCCAAATTTTACAATATTGTGATCCGAGATCAACACGTAAGTTGATGATTTGATGTTGTCAAGGATATCTTCAATGAAATGATCCTTCAGGTCGTATCCAATACGGATAGTATTCTTCCCGAGAATCTCTACCTGTGCTATTTCAGAACTCATGGTAGAAAATCAACCCGTAATATGGAGAACTGAAAACGGTTTAGGTCAAATGTGTCATACAATGGGACAGTAACTCTAATTAGCGCTATATATACCGCTTATTAACTTTAAAACTGGAGTGAGTGAGAGACTGCAAGGTCGGTGAAAAATTTGGTCACAACCGCCCACAATTAGTATGTATTTTACTACTAACACACACACACACACACTAAAGTCGATTTGATCGTGATTTGACACAACTTTAACCGAGGAACTTTATACCCGCACCCGCACACATGCACATGTCGGCGGCTTCTTCGGAGAGGAAGTTTGGTTACCCCACTAGATCTAAAGCGCACTCGCATGAAAACATTCGACCCAATATGGGCTGCTTCAACTGATTTTAACGACCTGTTTAAAATGGAAAATTTCGGGATTGGAACGTAGCAGATTAAAATAACTGTCATATGGTGAGTATTTTACAATCTATTTAAATATTGGAACAACGAGTAATGTGCAGTTAAAATATACTCCGGGTTTTTTTGTCTTTCCAAAAAAACGTGCTTACAAATAAATTATCAGTTGATGGCTAAGCAACTGGTGAGCGTGCTTAAGGCTCACTTACCCTGAAATCTGCAGAGCCTATTAGAGAGCTCAAAGAAACAATGTCTAACGGAGATTTGGTATCTTTAAGATCATTATCACATGCAGTAGTCTTTGAACTAGTTTCTTCCTCTTCCGTTGTTTCAGAGTCAGAAGACAGGATCTCTGGGTACTGCTCAAACTCACTACTTTTTTGATTGTTGAGATATAATTCTTCAAGTCGTTGAATCTCCGTTTCTGTTTTTGTAGCAATTCTATCAAGTTTTGCATCAAGCGATTCTAGCTTGATGTCTACCTCCACTATCTTAGTTAGAAACTGTTGAAGCTTCACCATTAATGCAACCAGCAGATCATCGTTTTGATGCTCTGCACTTGGTGGTTCAGCTGTACCAGTCGGCAGATTTGCCAGATTGAAGCTTCGTTCAGGAGACTGCGAGCCACTGTATGGACTATTAGATACTGCAGTACGCCTACCCCGTGATATTCCTCGGCTCGAACTCTCATTTTGAGAGGAAGAACTAGAATCTGGCTGTCTCCGAGGTCCTCGAGAAAAGTTTTCAGTTGAATTTCCATTAGGCGAGCTGGGTGATGCTGCTGAAGCTTTATTTCTAGAACCGTCTCTGTCTGCGTGTCGCTGTGATGATGGCCTATTCTGCCTTGATGTATTGTTCGTTTCTGTGACCTTCGGTCTGGGTGGGAGAGATTTAGGCTGAGATCCCTCGGGTGTAAGTAGCCGAGTTCTGCTTCGATTCCTGCCAGAGGATGTAGAAGAAGAGGAAGCTGGTGGCTCGTTTTTATTATCGGTGCCATTTCTAGTAGCCTTTTTGGAATCATTACTCGGCTTTCTTTTATTGTTGTTGTGTTCAATTGAGTTGGGACTACTAGTCGAGATTGAAGCTTTGATAGAGTCGGAAGTCTTCAACTTCGGTTTTCGCTCTTTCCCACTAGCCATGATTGCAGAAAAAGAAGACTTGCTTATGAGCGCAAATCTTCCGATAATACTAGCAGCCCTGTGCTATGTGTACGAGTTCCGGAAAAATTCCCACCGTCCCCGTGGACCCAATTTTGAAGGATTTCCAAAAAAAATTGGCAATGTTTTCGGGAGTTATGTGCGACACGCTTGCAATGCTATTAGTGTACGTACATGCATGTTACTGTATTAGAACATCGCTACCGGGTTATGTAAGCCCAATATCATGGGCAAAAAAAGTTAAGCGATAGTGTTTATAGCTTCAAAACTTAAAATCCCAGACACAGGCAAAACTGGGTTTTGAGTGCAGGTATGGTGGCTCGGTGTGGGCATGAAAAAAAAAAAGACCGTGCTTCAGCCGCACTGAAAAAAAATTTCTGCGGCAGATCGTCGCCGACTTTTGGTACAGATCTGGCTGAAATTTCAACTGGGATATTTATTTTTGTTTTTTTTGCAAAGCATAATTTTTTTGAAAAGTTGACATTTAAAATATCTTGATATTTTACAGCACTGGCTTTTATAAGAATTGGTTGGTGACTGGTTTTAAGGGAGTTTGATAATATTTATTGTACTATTTATTTCACAAAAGAGTAAAACAGGATTTCATCATGGTTAAATCAATTCTTAAAGGATCCAAAGTGCCCAAAGAATCTGAGGTCAGTGAACCATCCAAAACAGAGGGTCCTGCTAAGAATGCCAAGTTTAGAATTGTTACAGGCTCATATGAGCACAATTTAATGTGTCTTTCTTTGATGTTTCACGGATCAACTGAAGTTTTCACGCCGATATTTCATTTCTCTGCGCACACCCAGTCCATCAGATGTGTAGCACAGTCTGGTAGATATCTAGTCAGTGGATCTAACGATGAGCATATCAGAATCTATGACTTGCAGAAACGGAAAGAGTTGGGTACTCTTTTACACCATGTGGGAGATATATCATGTTTGCATTTTTACAAAACCAAATGGTTACTGAGTGGGTCATCTGACGGTAAAATCAGTGTTTGGAGAACAAAAGACTGGGAAGTTTTAGGTGAACTTAAAGGTCACAAAGCAGCCATCAACGATTTCAGTGTACATCCGTCGGGCAAAATATGTCTTAGTGTTGGTGAAGATAGAGCTTTGTATTTGTGGAATTTAATGACGAGTCGAAAGGCTAGTAAATTAGCCTTGGGCAACAAAGACGGCGCGCCATTGAAAGTGAGATGGACTCCTGATGGAACTCATTTCGTTATAGGATACAAGAGAGTCATCCGTGTGTACGATGCTGGCAGCTCAGAAGTCGTTTCAAGCATAACTCTGACGTCGGGTCTTCAGCATATGGACATGGTAAGCTTTAATGAAGAAGCATATCTTATTACATCTCATGATAACGGTGAGATAGTAGTGCGCAAGATAGATTTGGATTTTTATAAAAATTCTCAAGAAAGTGAGAAGTTTACTTTAGTTGGGCACGCCGTCAGAGTCAAGGACTTCAATGGATATTTCAGCACCGAAGACAACACTTTTTATCTTGTATCAGTATCTACGGATGGGAAACTTGTTGTATGGGATTTGGTCACAAAGGATCAAGTAGCAGTATACAGTACAAGTGAAAGACTGAATTGTTGCGTTGCCTTCCCAGACGAAGTTGAAAAATACAATCCGTCTGAAAACCGATCCTTGGATTATGCTACGGATTACAGCGAATCTGAAGCAGAAGATGATTACGTTCCTGTAGCCAAGAAGAAGCCCAAGGTTACTGTTGAAAGTGATTAAAAAAATAAAGGTATTTACATCATGTAAGTATAGTACTGATAATAATTAAAATTAAAATTAAAATTAAAAAGGAAAAGAGAATGGAAAAAAAAGAAGGTACGGGAGAAGAGGGAAAACAAAAAATGACAGTAATTAAAGTCCAGTCCAAATTAAAAGATGAGTAACAATAAATAAAAGCAAACCAATTTTGAAATATACAATTGGAGAATGGTCAATACCAAGAACTCCATTATTGGCTTGTGTGATGTTTTTAGAATTTCTATGCACGAATCCAGACCCACAGTAAGTATCTAAAATATTAGAGGCGGAATCATATGTGGAAGAAATGGTTAGGTTGTTTGGCCCCGTGCTATCATAAAAGAGATTCATGACATTCTGGTCACATTTTGAGCATGAGGGGACAGTATCATTAGGGAAAACGCTTCCCACGGGTAATAAATATAAATATGCGTCGCTTGAGTTTGTTCCATAGAGAGCTTGGGTATAACAATAAGATCCAATGTAACTTGAATTCTTTATTGAAGACGCAGTAGATTTTAGACAAACAGCATTGTATACAATTGTATATGCACCAAAGGCATAATACGCACTATCAGCAACAGTGTTGCCTTCCAAAATATCCGACTGACAAGCAGAGCTGGTATTCATGCTTTGGGCCAAATCTGTCATGACGCTTTGACAATGTGTAGTATTTACAGAACAGGTAATATTCAAAAACGATTCTAGTTCGGCAGGTCCAGTTCTAACGAGCTTGGAGTAAGACTGGGAACTCTCCAAGAAAAAAGACATGGGATAACATTCAACGAAAGAACTGTTTTCAAGGAATCGGGTAAAGAAATTCTCACATCCCGTACTGGCAAAACTCTCGCCAAGGGTGTCGAACACCGTAGGGAACGGTATATCTGACATTATTTCCTTCGCGCTAACATGACAGAACTAAAGAGAACGAGGTATATTATAAGGAGAGGGAGGGATTTATATATAAAGCAGGGGGCTAGGGAAAAAAAAGAGAGAGAGATAAACAGCCGGACGAAAAAAAAAGGTGGATTAGGAGGAGGAGGAGGATGAGTAGTCGTAGGGGGAAGTTACCGAGAATACAACTAGTAAGGTATATATATCCAAGTGGGGTCAGGGTAGTAAGTATATTAGACTAGTATTTAGTACAAGCTAGTTATATATATTTATAATGACGGATTGAAAAAAGTGTAGCACTAGTGTGCGTAAGTGGTGGTGGTATCTGGTTAGCGCGATACATCCGCCCTTACAAAGAAAGGGCCCGGTGGTGGTGGTATAATGTTTGTTGTAAATATGGGCGCTAAACTTGGAAATCACTTATATGTGTAAGCCAAGCTTGTAATCAGGAGTAAGCTTATACTAACGCCTATAGTAGAGTGTTGCCGGCCGGCAGATAATGAGCCCAATTTAATGGAATTTTCGAACTAAAAAAAATGCCATTTTCTTACCCAAAACAGAACACATCTTAGTATGGCCATCGATGTATGGTCCAGCTATTGAATTAATATATAAAATGCACTTTCATTCACAAAGTATTACAAAATTATATGCGTACAACTCCCGGCTTTGGAAAATTTTCAGTGTATATAAACTCACATTAGTGGGTCACATTGGACCCATGCAATATATCAGCGAGCACTATGTATTACTTGGCCAGATCGAGATATCATTGTATGCTCTAAACCAGTGATTGTAATTAATTATTAGTACCTCTTAACAAGTACAGATCGCTATTTACCCTGTAACATTGTACGACCGCGGTATGTGACCGCGAGTGGGATGTGGAGATCCCGAAAGAGATTAACATATACTACTGCGGAAAAAAATGTTACCCGATCGTTGAAATTCTATCTAGAACGTTCTAATTGAACAATTGAGCCATTCCTTCAATATGCAAAACGATGCATGACAAGTAAACTGTTGCAGCCAGAAGTTATTGAGGCGTTTTCTGAATCCAGCGGCACGCACAGGCTTTCATTAATTGAAAGTGGCAAGGTATCAAAATGTTACCAAAGTATTACCAAAAAAAAATTGAGTCGGAGTTTATATACAATGGTTTAATCCCGACGTCGACGACGAGGACGCGCGCGCATTATTGAACATACAAATTCAATGGCCAAATTTAGCAACAGCACCACCAACCCTGTTTAAACCTTATTACCAGAACCCCTAAGTTTTTATGCGCGCGCCCATCAGGTAAATTAAGCGTGCATGATAATTGATCGATCGATGGAAGAGAAAGTACTACTAGTAATTACCCGGGTATATGGGCACAAGAAAAAAAAAAATTCTACATCTGCCCAAGATATTTAGTCTGCTTCGAATAGCATTGATGGAGCCTCGTGAAGACTGGGGGTACGGAAAACGGAAGACAGATGAGTGGGTATGCAATAGAAAGCGATACGACCATATACGACCAACTTATTTATTTTATGGGCCGTTAGTTCAGGAGAAAAGTATTTAACGTACCATATAGTTTGTTGCAACTTATCACTATACTACTACTATAACGTGTTAACGTATTGCCATAAGAATCATAAATGCGTAGTTAATAATAATACTATTAAAAGTGGGTCATTCAGCCTCCAGAGTTAGAACAAGATTTGTTGCCGGCATGGCGTCAACTTAAATTTTGAATCATTCACGAATTCTCGCGAGTGGATAAAAAGCCAAAGTTCTACGAAAGGAAATTCTAAAGGAATGAATAAAATGCTCTTCCAGAGAAAAAGCGCGCGTAAATGTCGTCGGAGAACCATGCTTAATTATTCGGCGAATTTATCGACCC
Organism: Groenewaldozyma auringiensis; assembly: GCA_030574195.1. Lineage (NCBI taxonomy): Eukaryota > Fungi > Ascomycota > Dipodascomycetes > Dipodascales > Trichomonascaceae > Groenewaldozyma > Groenewaldozyma auringiensis. The sequence continues at coordinate 46,368 of JAJMEP010000034.1, forward strand.
CCTCCTTTTTTTTTTTACTGTCAGTCAATTCATTAATAAACCTCAAATTTTATTTTTAAATTCGTCCAGCTAATTTGCTGCCTTGAAGTGTCGTGATTTTGAATGCAAGTATTAAGCAACCCTGCCTGTCCATTGCAAGCGTATTTCTAGGTAAATTCAATAGTGTTGGTACTTACCCGATCTCTCACGTGTAAACTACATCTATAGATAGATCTAGCTATAGATCTAACACTAGCTGGGATCTAATCTGGCGTATATACGAGCCTAGATGTGGAATGTATCATCATTCAATTCATGTTGCTGTCATTGTAATCAGACCCTGTTCAAGACTCGATTGGGCTGTCATCTTTAGATACATAATATCTAGCCAATTCTGGAAATAAAAGCGTCCTGGTGCACTAAACGCGTAACTTAGAGCTATTAAATTTTCATCAAAATATGTGCTCATAAAATTTATTATCCAGGATTGTTCCAGACGTGGTGAAAAAAAAAAACATACATACATATCCATAAACACAGTACAAAAACGCGTATCATCCCTTATTTTGGTTTGTTTGTTTTTTTCTTCTCTCTCTTTCTTCTTAAAAAAAGCAGTTCGTTTGATAATTTAATTGTCATGCATTTATTTTCAAAATTTAGATCATACCTAGTATCGAGGCGTAGCTTGAAAGAACTTGTTGCACTTCCCTGTGTTGTCCTGCAGTGTTAATCACCAGTTTAAGTAACTCATTCCGGTCAATGCCGCAAATCTTGTCAGAATTTTCACTGTCTTCTCCCGGCAAAGAGTCTTCTTTACTGGATACTAGTACTCTTGAAGAGTCGCTACTTCCATCACCAACAAGCTCTTTGCAAAGCTCATCCAGTCTGTCTCTCATACCATTTTCAGATATTCGATGAACATATGTGATTAAGTATCTTTTCAGCTCATTGGCGCTATTTAGCAAAATTGCCGCACCAATACGATTCTCCAAGTGTGAAGTAGACACTATTCCTTCAAATCCCTCGTACCCTTCTTGCATCATTCTGTGTCGGGCTAGTCTTTGTAAATATCGACCTCGACTACCCATCTTGACCACAACCTCATCATTGGTTCTTCTTTCCAAAAGACCAACAACTCCTCCAAGTCCTCCTTCCGTATTACTGTTGCTACTGCTACTAGCACTGTTGCTGTTTCCTGCTTGTGCCCCAGTGTCCCAGTATTGCGATCCATAAGTCCACCATGCTTCACTCAAACGAATCCATGTGGCCATAGAATTGCTGTACGTGAAACCTTGTCCGTTGTTAAGGGTGATAACAAGCATCCCATCTTTAGTAACCCCACATTGTGTCAATGAAGGCGCTTTTAGTACCCCGTTTTCGGCATACTTACTGCCAGAGTCTAATATAGGTGCTAAAGATATAGGCTGTCCTACAGCCCGAAGTTCTTTCACGTTCCATAAATGAACCATGCCTACTGCAGTAACTGCAAGAAGATACTCTCCTTGGCTCTCAAAAAACGATACTGGACTGCCAAGCACCAGACTTGGAATCAGCTTCCGGCCCGATGGCGAATAAAGATAAATGGTTCCGTCATCAGTAGCAATGGCCCAAAATAGTCCAGCGCTACCAGTAATTAGGTGACCATATCTTGGTAAATAATCTGCAAATACAATCTGGCCCTTCCGTAATGCCAACACCCTAGTAGGCTCTTGCTCGTTGCCGCTGCCATTGCGTACCTCCAACACTGTTCCTGGACCATATGGGTCATCAACAGGCGTTGTCATAAAAGTACGGACTTTTGGTACAGCTAATCGAACTTGTGCCACTGTGGATGCAGGAGAAACAACAACCGGTTTAATGAACTCGGGAATTTCTTCCTGTTTGGATTTCTTGGTGGCCGGTGCACCAGGAGTGGGGGTAGATTGAGACCCATTACTATGATTACTACCATTTTTTTCACTTTCACCATTAGCTTCCTCGTCATTTTTTCTCTTGGTGCCTACTACTAAAGCGGAAACTCCGCCTTTAGGTAAAGCATACGACGGTTTCGAAAGTTCCATTACTTGTAAATTACCCTCGCTAGCTGTTTGTCGCGCATTCGAAATACTAGGGCGCTGTTGAGTTTGACTGGAAGAAACTAACATTGGAGTAAGACGTTTTTTGCCTTCTTTTGTAACTGTGATTTTCTGGGTTACTGCCGTAGGAAGAGAGCTGGTAGTAGAAGTGGTATTATTACTACTAGTAGTAGTATTAGTACCGCTGCTCAAGCTGGTCGTTTTAAGCGCAGCAGATGTTTTGCCGTTAGTTGAGCCTCCGCCTCCGCCGCCTATTCTTCCCAAATCATTAACAACTGCTGTGCCAGAAGACTTGCTAAAATTATTACTGGTACTCCCCTCAGTTGTACCCATAATCGCATCTAATCTTGATTCTGAGTTACCATTGGAGTTGTTTTCCTTGCCATTATTTTCAGTACTTATCTTATCTTCCAGTGCAATCTGATCAACAGATTCAGGTATAGACAATTCATCTTGTGTTCCTCCGTATCGCTCTAGTTGTTGTTCTATAAATTCTGGTCCTAAAGGCCAGCCAACCTCGCCTTCGTCAAATACAGCAGAAATAACCGTGCCATCCAATGAACTGGCATACAGCTTTAGCCCATCCGGTGACCATGAAAGATCAGTTATAGCTTTAGAAGCTGCATTTTTTATAACCAGTAAAGGTCTTGACCGCCTGCTATTCCAGATAACTAATGATTTATCTTGACCGGCCGTTGCGACTATTGATAAGAAATTATTTTCGTTTGTACTGTCTTTCACAACGGTGAATAACGTTGGGCTGAACATTGCAACCTCACAAGGAGCATCATGGCCAACAAAGCTCACATCATGACTCCAAGTTCCTCTATTAATCAATACAGCAGTTGTTATCGGCCCATTAGTAGCATTAGACGCAACTATATCGCTCCCGTCTGGCGACCATGACAATCTTCTGAAATATGTTGATAAAGGAGAATTGGCAAATGGACCAGAGATTCGAGCTTCAATTGAAAAAACCAAGTCTGTTCCCTCACGATGGTACCTGAACACCGTTACAGTACGGTCGTCTGAAGCCGTAGCAAAATACTTATTAGCTGGATCGAAAGTGACTCCCTTCACATGAGACTGATGTGCTGTATCAAACCGTTTAATTTTTTCAAATGTGCTTCCGCTCCATACAATTACATTACTATCCAGCCCCACTGTAACCAATAAACTTCCATTGGGAGACCATGCCAAATCTTGCACGTCGTTATCATGACCAATCAATCTTTTTCGAGCAACCCAAGTCTCGTAATCAGTGTCTTGAGACCCAAACTCCTTTCTAGGTTGTCTATTCTCATCCAACTCCCAAATCAATACTACTCTGTCATCTGATCCGGAAGCCAAATACCGTCCATTGGGGGAAAACCTGACTACTGTCACTGCACCATTGTGAGTTGACATAGAGCACAACTGTTTCGGCATATCAGAGGAACCACTCTTGTTCTTTGCGGCTTCATCGACGGCATCAATTGACCATATCCTAACTTTACCATCTAAAGATTTGCATTAGAATTTCAGATCCTCTTTTATTTTCCAACGTTCTTCTGTACAAAACTCGTTCAATACGTACCTAATCCTCCAGTAGCCAATCTTTTACCGTCTGGTGACGCGCTAACAGTGTATATTTCAAATTTGCGATGCTCATCTATTCCCAAAATGTTAGTCTACCGCGCGTGTTCTCTCTCTCTTTTTCGCTTTCTCTCTCGATGCTCCAAGGATTACATCAACAAAAACTTACCCCTGTGGGTCAGCCATGATGGTTTGACCAAATGCATTATACAGGCTGAGTTTCAGTATGCAATAATATTATTTTTTTTGGTTTTTTGCAAATGACCTATTCAAAGTTGATTATGTGTGAAAAAAAATGTGGAGACGGCCAACAGAACACGCTCCTCAAGTTATTTCAATATTGTTGATGCTGTCGATGATTGAAAGGAAAGGGCTTGGAAATCTCTAAATTTACGCGTGCATTATAGAGCGAGTATGTTCCAAACGTTATATAGTACTATCATATTTATTTAAGTGCTTTGTTGTTGCTGTTGTGTGTGTTTGTGTGGCCCGTCATCGGAAAGTTTGGCGCTGTTAACTTAGAGCGGTTAATTGGGTGCAACAACTTCCACTATACAACACAAGCTCACTCTGTACCACTAACAGATAATACTTGTAGTAGTTAGTAGCAGTTAGTAGTAATTAATGTTGCGACGTGAACTACTGGCTTTAAAACGGGCACAACCATAAAGTACAACGTTAAAACTGCGCTTAACTAGTAAGAATTGTATGGACGTTACAACGTTCGTCAAGATCTCCCTCTAGAGTGATTAACCACTACAAACAGCGCTAGAGCTAAAATTCATCAATTTACGATCATCATCAATATTAACAACTTTGAAGAACGTTCGAACTTGTTCAGAGTTTCTTGAACCCATCATAATTATTATTATTGCTGTCGGCAGAACGCGTCGTACGACGAAAGTATAATGTCTCAGGCATCATTTGATTCTGACTATTCAGGTAAGCTTGTGTTTTTTTTTTCTATCTCCGGCTTTGATCTGAAGGCAACTTTTTTTTTATCTTTTTTGCTTTTTTTTTTTCGTTTTGGTAATGGATTATACTGACTAACTTATCATTAGGTGAGGACGAATTATGGATTGATTGGTTTTTGGGAACAAAGGGAAATGAGTTCTTTTGTGATATAGATACAGAGTTCATTACGGACAGATTCAACTTGATGGGATTGAACCAAGAGGTTGACGACTTGCCTCAGTACTTAGATGTTATAACGGATGTGTTTGATTCTTCGTCCGAACTTGAAGATGAAGATAGGGACCGTATTGAGGAACAAGCTGCTCATTTATATGGATTGATACATGCACGGTACATACTGACATCCCGTGGGTTGCAAAAGATGTTGGAAAAGTATAAGAATGGAGATTTTGGCCGATGTCCTCGCGTTCATTGCAGTCTTCAGTCATTACTTCCAATTGGACTCAACGACACTCCGGCACATTCTACCGTCAAACTCTACTGTCCTAAGTGTGAAGACATTTATAATCCCAAATCGTCAAGACACATGCATTTGGATGGAGCATATTTTGGAACTAGTTTCCCTGGTATGCTATTACAAGTTTATCCGCATATTTTACCACACCGGTCTTTGGATAGGTACTTGCCCAAGATTTTCGGGTTCAGATTACACGAGCAGGCTAAAGTCGCACGTTGGCAAGAACAGCAGCGCAAGGATATGGAAAAGAGAATAATTGATTACGCCAAAAAGAATACTCAGGAAGAAGAAAACAAAAAAAAGCGAGAAAAGGAAAATGAAAATGACGCTGGAAAATCAGATATTCCAAAAATCATATTAAGGCATACACAGCAACAACAAGGTCAGAAGTCGGGTACTTAAGGAATCGCTTTGTATTGTATTGGTCTTGCCTTATGCTTGATTTTGGTTCTTTTCTTTTGATTTCTTGTTTGTTTTTGTTTTACGTCTAATAGATAGTTGTGCATTGATTGTTTTTTCTAAAACCCATTTACTCTGTATGTTGTTATTTATATATATGTTGATACGTTATATTATCAATTAAAACACCAAAAAAAAAACAAAATAAAAATAAAAATAAAAATAAAATAAAAAACAATTCATTCAAATTGTAAATGATTCTTTTCTCTTTACTTAGATCTTTTCGGTCAAAATTTCTCTCAAGTGGTCACCGAAGATTTTAAGTGCCTTATCCATTTGCTCAGCGGAAGTAGAAGCAAAAGTACCTCTAAAGTAAATAGCATATTTGTCTTCATCGCTCAAAGGCAATTCCTTTTGAGGAGGAGTTGTCTTATCGTTAACATAAAACCAGTGGCCGGGGATAATTAAAACACCGTTCTTAACAGAAGATAAATAGATTTCCTCTTCAATCTTGGCTACATCGCCGTCATTTTCTTTGAATCTGTAGTAAGTTCTGGCATCAGCCTTGAGCCAGAAAAACATACCAGCAGTAGGAGGAATGTATTTGACTAAATCATGAGGAATGTATTTCTCAACAGAATCCAGACATGCATCACGCTTAGCAGTGTAAACGCCTCTAATCTCCTTAAGCCAATCAACGTATCCCTTTTGGCCCCATCGAGACAACTGACCATATACAATTGCTTGTGAAAACCCACTAGGAGCTTGAATAGATACTTCATGAAGACGTAAGAATCTTTCAGCCAATCGTTCTTGCAAAACAATCCACCCCACACGAGTACCAGGAGCCAAAACTTTAGAGATCGAGTCAAGTCTAAGTACTCGTCCATCAACATCAAATTCAAGGTATGATTTTACCAATCCCTTGATGAAAGCTTCTTGGGAAATATCTTTAGATGCTTCTCTTGCAGCCAAATCATGAGTGTATTCAGGCATTTGTAAGAAATAGTAAGGTTCGTCCTCAATGATCAAGAAATCATATTTCTGAGCGAGTTTGTAAACAGCTCTTCGTCGTTCTTCAGACAATGTACCACCGGTAGGGTTTTGACCAGTAGGAATAGTGTACAACAGTTTAGGCATAGGTCCAACCCATTCACTCAATTGTTGGTCCAATTTTTCAGGAATTATACCTTCCAAATCGCATTGCACAGGAGCAATAACTGCACCGGCACCGTGAGCACTTTCAGCGGCTGACGAGAAAGTAAACTCTTCGGCCAAAATAACATCACCTCGGTTGATGAAGTTTCTCAAACATGAATCCCATCCTTGGGTGTTACCGACAGTAAGAACAATATTCCAATCTTTATATGCAATCTCGTGAAACAATCTAGTGTGTTCCTTAACGAAGGCCACAAGGTCTGGGTTACCCTGTGATGAACCGTACTGCAAAGCTGTCTTCAAAGGAAGATCTGTAGGTTCGGGGTTGTATTTTTTGGTATGAACTGTGAGTCCGTTAGTCTCACTGGGAGTGGCATCAATGCCTTCGGCAAAAGGAGGGCTCAAAGTAGACACCTTCAAATCATCATAAGGGAAAAGATCAGCAACAGGAAGACCTCCTCCAAGAGAAATAACATTAGGATCACTAAAGTACTTGAAAGCGATCTTCAACTTGGAAGCGTTTCTGCTTTTAGCCTCCTCAGAAAGGAAATGGTTCAAATCCTTAGAAAGGGGTTTAGAAGAATCTTGTGAAGCGGTGGTATCGGGAGCCATGATTTCCGTTTTTTTTTTGAATTTGTTCTAAAAATGAGGTTAGATAAAGAAAAAAAAAGAACTTCAAGAGTGACAACCCAGTATTCCATCAAAGAATAAAAGTCTGAAAGGTAGTTACAAATTTCCAGCAAGCCTGTTATAATGTGGTCGAAATGGCACACGGCAGCATAAATAAAAAAAAAAAGTTCTAAAGTCCGATAATACCGTAATTGAATACTAAAGTCGAACAATACTATTCTAACTCGGATCTCTTTCTTTCTTCAACTTACAATATGTTTACGTCCTCGCAGAAAAAAAAAGTATTAGTAAAAAACTAAGGTTGGGGAGAGAGAAATCCTCTATAATTTGGGTTGGGTTTATGAAAAAAGATGAAATTTGATAAACTTCGGAGCCGACGTCGAAACCACTTTATACCTGAAGCCCAATCGAGGAAAAAAAACCTGAGCATCTCCATGCATTAGTCAATTTGCTTGATGACCATTTTTATTAGTCAAGAAAAAAACAAAAAAAAAATTATCAGCCTGCTCGATCGAAAGATCTCCAGCATAGAATGCATTTGCCGCCCGAGCGCGGCTTCATTCTGAAGAGCCTAATTAAAACAGTCACAATTTTGTTATGTACACTTGTCGTGGAATTTCTTATCTTAAGACCGAACACTAGCTTAGTACCGCCGCATGTACAATAATTGCGCCGTGTTACATCGAGAACAGCGATATCGGCATCCCGAAGGCATTAATTGTTATCTTTTACTTCTCCGTCAATAACCGCGTGTATCCGAGTATTGCATGCTGGTTTTTCATGCTTAGCCACAGCTAATCAGGTCACAAATGACAAAATAAAAACAAGCATCACACTTACTCGGCCAGGAAGAGTAAAAAGAAGAGGAAGAAGAAAAAAAAACTAGAAGAAAAAAAACAAATTTTATATTCATATTTTTTAAAATATCAATAAATGTCTGTGCGTGTCGTTTTAAATAGGTTACATTTTCGGGTCATTAGCGCAATTGCTGGAACACGTCCAGTAACGGCGAGTCATTCATGCTGCTGGGTTTGTTTTCATTAAATACATTCCAAAACCGTAGAGTCTCATCTCCGGCTCCGGAAACAATTGTTCGGCCGTCGGGGCTCATAGAAAGGTACAAAACCCTCTTCATGTGTCCGGTCAATACTGCCACCTGCTTCATTGAAGGGTACTTCCAAATTGTCACTTGGTTCTTCGAATATCCGTGAGTGGATACCAACTCATTTGAATTTTTACTCCATAGAATGTTACAAACCTGACTGCCAGTGTAAACTTCGTTAACAGCTGATCCAGTCAGTGTGTTCCAGAATCTTATACGCTGGTCTGCAGTTCCGCCGCCAGATGCAAGTAAACCTCTTTGGTGGGGGCTCCAATCTATCGCTTTGATAGCCGCAGAATGATCTTCAAATTTATAAAGTGGGTTTCGATCAAGGCCGTTCCAGATAACCAAATGATTATCGTTACCTCCACTGGCTAATTGGTTCAAGTCGGAATTCCATTTTAGTCCACAAACCTCTTGCTTATGGCCATAAACTCTTTCGACAAAATGCTCCTGTGATCTAACATCACGATGTAAAATGTTTTTATCCTTACTGCCAGACGAAAGTAAATATCCATTCCAACTTAATGAAGCAACCCGACTAGTGTGACCGGTCATTGCTCGTACACAGCTTTTTCGTTCTGCGTCCCATATGTACACTAATCCTGCAGTTGTGCCCACAGCAATCTGCGAATCACCTTTTATCCATGAAAGTGATGTCACGCTTTCCTCTACTTGGCCGTTATTTTCAAACTCGCAGAGCTTGTTCACGCTTCCCGAACTGGCATCCCACAGATATATGCATCTCCCCAACGCGACGGCTAAAACATCCTTATCGCCCCAATCTACAAGATTTAAGTAAAAATCATCTTGCAGCTCTGGTGCGTCGAGTACTTTGTACGGTACATTAGGTATATTTCGTGATGCCTTTTTCGGAGATAAGAGTATCCGCTGCGAATCCATTCTTACCGGTGATAAAGAATAAATCTCATGCTCAACATTAGACAACTCTGATCCTCTTGTATTGGATAAGCTTCCTCCCACTTCCATAGTTGTGCGTTGCTTGTTCGGAGACCGATACTTGAAAATATTCTTATTCGGTGTCGTAGGAGCCGACCTTATTCCTCCTCTTGGTGGAGTTCTTGGTGTTGAACTAGTAGACCTGCTGTTGCTCCTGGAGCTGTCACCTATACTTGACGAGGATGCTGTGAGTGTGGGTACTGCTGAAGGTACTTCACCAGCAAATAGCTCCGCTTTAAGAACGGTAGAAAACGTTCGGTTTGCCTCTTCAATCTTCTGATGCTCAATCTCATTATAATTGCTGTTCCGGTCATTCGCCTGAGACTGTATATCGCTCTGAGCAAGATTGAATGCAGCATGTAAGTTCACTCCAGTTCGGTTAGGAATGTATCGGTCTCCGTACGCTGTCCGGTTCCTCCGCGGAGACGAGCTTGGTGACCCAGTAAACCCCCCAGCCCGTGACCCCGGGGGTGGCGTTCCACTACGCCTTATAGGGGTAGGAGACCCTGGTGCTCTAGGAATGTCCCCGTCATTCTCCTTCATTTGGAAATCGTCATCATGGGTATCATCCTCAAAACGGCCGCTCATCGCAGTCGGCTAGATCCAAATGTGAACACTTGAACCCCTTTTGTGAAACTTATCACCGTTTCTCCACAATAAATGTCGACTATCTTGTGTTAAATAAGGTATCAATAAATGTCAAAATAATCCAGAAAAAAAAACAAGACGCGCACGCATGTAGATTCACTGGTTCTTTTTTTTCCACAAGGCTTTCTAGTATCCAGAAACAAAAATGCTCTAATTTCCAGCTCTAATCTGAAACAAAATACCTGATTCCAAAAAGATATAAAAAACAAAAAACCTCCTGTCTCCTCGATGCTTCCAAAAGCGAGCTACTCTGTGCGTGTACTTCGTTCGCCAGCAAGCGGGGGAGGGTATCAATGTTGATTGTAAAGTACAACAGGTTTGCACGCTTTTACAATGCTAGCTCTTTAACCAAGCATACCACGATGATATATCATGGAATATTCGATCGACTTTCTTATAATATCAGTACCTTCAGCCGTGCGGTCTTGAACTACTGAGGGCCCCAGAAAAATATCTCGATCCAGTTATAGGATACTGGCATGTAGCGCTATAGCTAAAGGCTGACCAGCGCACAGACCCCATGAACCTACCTTTACCATCTTTATTGGATTCTTGTGTTGTAAAATTATTTTCCAAAGGGTTCATTTAAAGCAGCCAAATTTGCTTCTATCACTGAAACAATGAGTTCAATTATTACTAGAGATTATTCCACATCAAGTTTTGGCTTGGTAGGTTTGCACAGTTTTAGTTATTGTCCACTTAATTTTTGTTGCGAAACCACACGCTGAATGCCAGTTTTCTAATATTAAAAGGCCTCTCCCGAGCAAATGAGACGCCGCAAGATTGTTAAGAAGGGGTTCCAACTTTGTCTCATGGTATGCGGTCGTAGTGGTACTGGGAAGTCTACCTTCATTAACACGCTTTGCGACGGTAAAGTGTTCCCTGAAGGAAGTCGACCTGAGCCTATGACTGAGATGGAGATTAGGACCCACAGAGTTGGTGCGTCGCGTCTTTTTCTTCTTGCTTGTTCATTTATGTTAGATGTTGATATTTGTGGCTTTTACTAACTGCAGACCTTGGTGAAACTGACGGTACTACCATCAGCTTAACTGTTGTTGATACCCCTGGATTCGGTGATAGCATTGATAACACTGAATGGTATGTTTAATTTTGATACCCGTTTTTTTTATTTATTCTAATATATACCCTAGCTGCTCAATGATTGTGAAATATCTTGAAAAGCAGTTTGACGAGATTCTTGCAGAGGAGAATCGTGTCAACCGAAACCCCAAGTTTATTGATAACCGTGTTCATGTTGCATTATATTTCATTACCCCCACAGGGCATGGGTACGCGATAGATGTTTTTTTCTGTTTTGTTGTTGCTGCGTGAAAACTATTTCAGGTCTAATTTTTGCAGACTGTGTGAACTGGATGTTAACTTGATGATGTCGCTTTCAGCTAGAGTCAATATCATTCCTGTAATTGCCAAAGCTGATACCCTTACTACTGATGAACTTGTTAAAAATAGGCAGCTTATCATGGATGACATTCGACATTTCAAAATTCCAATTTACTACTTCCCGTACGAAAGTGATGACGAAGAAGCTATGGAAGAGTGTCATGCGTTGAGAGAGCTTGTACCTTTTACCATTGTCGGGAGTAATAGCATGTTTCGAGTTGGTAATGAGTTTATTAGAGCAAGAAAATATCCATGGGGATTTGTGAGAGTTGAAGATCCAGATCATTCTGATTTTGTTGCTCTTCGTTCTGTGTTGTTTGGGTCTCACTTACAAGAACTTCGTGATTTGACTCACGACTACCTTTACGAGAAGTATCGTTCTCAGAAATTGTCTGAACGTGCAATTGCCAGTGAAGGTGGTGACCTTGTTACCGGTGATTCCAAGTAAGTCTATTTCATTCAATTCTACGCCAATATACCCAACTAATACCAATAGATACGCCAGTCAGATGTCTCGGAGCCCTGAGAGCGCTGACACAATTAGTCCTTACTGATTTTCATTGCATTGCGGTTTTTATTTTTTTATATTTTTGCGTTCGAATTTGTAGTTATTTTATAGGGATTTCATGAATGCTGTGGTTTTATTTACATAATTTACATCAAGTACCTCTAGCGTAGACCTAGCGCCTTGTATACTTCGTCTATGGTTTGAGCGGCACTTTCTCTTGCCTTTTCGGTGCCCTTTTTGTCAATATCATCAATGAATGAAATGCCATTCTTGATAAGGTCCAAATAAGATTCTCTTACCGGCTTAAGAGTGTCAGAAAGTACATCTGTGACAATTGCTTTCAGTTTTGCATGGTCTACATTACCATCAGATAAATGTGAACTGACAAACTCTTCTGGTTGTATTTTCAACAATCCTGATGCCATTAGTATCAAGTTAGATACACCTGGTCTCGATTCAGGATCATAACTAACCGGTCCTTGTATGGAGTCGGTCACTGCCCTTCTGATTTTCTTCTTGATGACTTCAGGCTCATCAGTTATATATATACATGAAGACTGGTCTGGGTCTGATTTAGACATTTTCTTTAGCGGGTCGCGCAACGAGGCGATTTTCTTGTACGGTGCAAACAATGTTGATGGCACGGGGAATATAGGCGACCCGTCACTTGACTTCACCTGAGCATTAAATGTTGAGGTAACGTACCTGGTCAACTCAAGATGCTGGGACTGGTCATCGCCTACGGGCACATAATTAGCCTTATGCAATAAAACATCGGCACACTGGAGTGACGGATAGGCGAATAACCCAAGCTTTAGTTTAGACAGCATGTCTGAATCAAGTTTTTCTAGCGAGTCTGTTTCGGCAACATTAGATTTAGACTTCCACTGGGTCATTCGGTTCAGGTACCCCATACCGGTGAAATTGGACATGATCCAGAATAACTGGGTATGTTCAGGCACTGCTGACTGCGAATACAATATGCAGCGGTCAGGGTCCAGTCCCGACGCAATAAGGCTTGCTAACGCTTGACGGCGCCATCCAAGGAATTTGATAGGATCTTTTGGTAATGTCAATGCATGCAAATCCGCCGTAGCAAAAATCAATGTAGAATCTGGTGGAGCTCCTGCTGCAATATCAACCCATGATCGTACAGCACCCAAATAATTTCCCAAATGAAAAACACCAGTAGGCTGTATAGCACTAAAAACAGTACTTCCTGATGGCAAGTCAAACCCGCTGACTGATGTAGTCAGCGTCGTTTGAACTCTTCGTAGCAGTGTTGGTCTCATAGCGACAGACCGAAATCTGGTACAGGTCTCAAGCAAGATCTAGATCGGTAAATATCGGTCGATTTAGTGTGAGACGAGTATTAACACCACAACATGTGAGCCAACATGGAAAATCCTTCTTCAGTTTACAACCATACCAGAACTTATTTGCAAGTCAATTAAACGTATAAATGTTATTAGTTTAATATATTATTATTATTTAATTATTATGACATTAAAAGGTTTACAGCCCAGTCGACTGAAAGCGTTCTTAGATCAGTGTAGGTTTGTCCAATACCTACAAAAAGCACGGGTATGCCTGTAGCAAAAGTCATATTAACCATACTACCAATCATATCTCCAACTGTATCACATTTGCTAATTAAAAAGAAATCCAAGTTTCGTGATGGACCAAATGCGTCGTTGAAGTTTCTTGCCTGTTGTACCGAATCTGTGCCTACTAATGCTTCACCAACCATGATGATTTTATCTGGATCAGCGAGTTTGCCGAATTTCTCCAAATTCGACATTAATCTATCGTCATTATGGCGTCTTCCGGCAGTATCAATCAATACGACGTCATATCCGTTTTTCTCACCATACTCAATCGCCTTCTGTGCGATCACTGCAGCGTCTTTACCGTACCCTTGGTCAAAAATATCTACTTTACCAGTACCGAGTCGGTTTGTCAGCTCTTGCAGCCTGCTGACATGAACTTTGAGTTGTTCTACTGCACCAGATCTAAATGTATCGCATGCAGCTATAAGTACTTTATACTTATTTTGTAATAACCAAAATGCAAGCTTCGAAAGGTTTGTAGACTTCCCGACACCATTAACACCTACCACAGACATGACGTAAGGTCGTGAATTAATCTTCTTGTTCTTTTGAATTTCATAAAGTAAGTCTAATGATGAGTTGGGAGTCAAGATCTGTCTCAAGGCATCATTCATTGCAGACCTGACTGTAGCTTCCACAGAAGTCCACGACTCTGTTTTAGAACCAACCAGTTTCTCAGCAACATTATCGCAAAGAAACTGTGCCACCTCCTGTGCAATGTTTTTGGTCATTAAATGCGTTTTCATAGCGTCCATAGCCTTATCAATGTTATCCTTTGTCATAGTTGTTCCTCCAATATATTGTCTCAAAAATGCAAAACTTTCAGCAGGTTTTTTGGCCTTTGATGATGAAGAAGCTGCTGATGTCGATAAAATGGAGTCAAGCTCATTGGAAAGTTCACTGAGAACAAATGCGCCACTATTGTTAACCTGGCCATACGTTTTCAGCTCATCTTTTGTTATAGTTTCATCTTGATGGTAATTGGCGGTGCTACCATTTTTGTTCTCCTTACTGCTATAATCAAGAACTTTCCCATCAGAATCCGAATCTGAGTCACCATCCCATTTCCGCAACTTTTTACCCTTTTTGGCGGGCTTTTTCTTTGGTTTTGGTGAAGCGTTGCCATTTTTCACCTCAGGCTCAACTGAACTTGATCTATCTTCCTCCTCTTCTTTAACGGGCTGCTTCAACTTAGATTTCTCTAGTTGGCTGATTCTTACTGTCAAAAGTGCATCCAGTTTACTACTATCAACAAACTGAGGATCATCTCCGCCATTTTCAGTTTCGGTGGTATCATACAGAGACAAAAATAAAGTCTTCAAATCAGATAGTAGCGAATCTGCAAACTCAAGTTTCAAAACAGTTTGATAAACTACAATGAAATTCAGTTTCGTTTCGTTATCCTTAGTAAACTTCACTGTGAATCCATTCAAGTTAAAACTAGAAGATCCAACTGTTGACTTAGTCTCAATGAAAACTTGTTTAATCAGACCATCTACTACTGATGATGGTACGCTTGAATACTCTTTCTCCCACAGAACTAGTCCGCCATTCGTGAACACCGATAACAAACTAGCCATAGTAGAAGCAACTTTCTTGTATTAACCCTCCAAGTGTCACTCTTTATGCTAGTATCAATGTGTGTCAAGTAAACCAGCCAGTTTGCAAAGGAGTTCACTTTTATACGTAGTATTAAGCTATCAGTAGTAGTACACGTATTGTGCTATAGTAGCTACGGTATAGTACTAATTACTGTACGTGTTGGGATGGAAGGGTAGAAATTTTAAGGTGTGATCGAGAGTGCCGCACTTACTCATTTCTCCGCAGTGAACAGTAGTAGTAGTATTTGCTACTGGTAAGATTTTGGTGGCTGATAAATCGGGTTCTGAACTTTTTCTTCGTTTCCTTCTTTTCCGATTTCACCATATACGCTTATTCAGTGCAAACCACACAAGTTAAAACACACGCAAATCTACACTGGCATTCCCTCGTGCATTTCGTTTGATGGGAAGTGTCGCCGGCCAAACACAAAGTTGTTCAGTCTGAGCTTTGTTTCTGCAACAAAAACAAACTTACAGCAGCCTTGTCTATACTGCCAGCAACCAGAAGCAGCTGTAATATCGCACTACTGTCGAAAAACTCAAGCATTAAGAGACATTAAACGGATATTTTCAGATCATACAATATGCGAACGCGTCGTAAGGTTTTGAAAAGTTACGCGGAATCGGATTCTCAAGACGAGGTCGACAGCGACCCTGCATCCACCCTACCCAAACGGAACGGAAACTTTATAGACGATGATAGCGAACAAGAAGATATCAACGAAAACGAGAACAGTGATGACGGTGAGTTCCCTGTCAAGTTGAAAATTGGCCGTGACAATGCTCGAAAACTGTCTTTCATTGACGATGATGGTGATGATGACAATAAGAATGATCGTCATGATGAGGGCGATGAGTACCAAGATGGCCCAACCAACACAACGAGAGGAGCTAGAAAAACCGTGCCAAGTGGGGAGCAATCTAGTTCAAAGTCGTCTAAGAAAAGGCATGATGATGACGAGGATGGAAGTTACGTATCTCAAATGAGTGATGATGAGGATGAAGACGATGCTTTGGACTCTGACGGTAGTATAGTTTCGTTTGGTGATAACCGCGACAACATCAGAGGGTTTGTTGTTCCCGACTCGGACGATGAGGATAATAATAGGCGAAAGCGAAAGGCTAGTAGACGTGGTAAAAATCGGAAACTCAAGAAAAGAAAGAGAGGTCGTTCTAATGGCGGTGCAAGTCGTGGCGTCGAGGACGATGATGATAGTTACCATTCTGGATCAAGTGACGAGGAAGAAGAGGATCCTAATAGGGAAGAACTTGAACAAGAGTTACGTGATTTACAGGAGCCTGATGAGGACGTCTACGTCGAGCCTAGGCATTTGAGGCAGCGGAAAGAAGTGAACTACCAGATTCTTCCGCCAATTACTGACGATATCATTGATGCAGCTCCGGCTGCTCCATCTGCCTCTGTGTCTTCGCGGCGTGGAGGCCCTGCTAATGGGCTACGTAAGTTATTGTTCCCCGTCACCGGTCCATTTGGAGGCTCGGATGTTCAAAGCCTTTTTGGAGCAGGTACTTTCCTACAACCCTCAGCACAACCAGTGCCTCAAGTTGACTCAGACTCCAGTGATGATGAACCAATACTGCCAGTTGCCCCTGGAGGTGGTGGTGGCGTTGTGCCATTTCAAAACTCATCTGCAGCTGCAGCTGTTGGTGGAGTCTTGGGTGGTCAGCCCGGTGGCTTATTAGGTGGGTTAAATAGTAATAATAAACCTAAGAAGGCAGTTAATGCAGACTCGGATCCGCTGGGAATTGATACGAATATTGATTTTTCAGCTGTTGGTGGATTAGACAATTATATTAATCAGCTTAAGGAAATGGTATCGCTTCCCATGAGATATCCAGAAATTTACCAAAAATTTGGTGTTACCCCTCCCCGTGGGGTTCTATTTCACGGACCCCCTGGTACCGGTAAAACGCTGATGGCACGGGCATTAGCAGCTAGTTCGTCTCATGACGGTAAAAAGATCACTTTTTTTATGCGTAAAGGAGCAGACTGTTTATCCAAGTGGGTAGGAGAAGCAGAACGACAGTTGAGACTTTTGTTTGAAGAAGCGAAAAACCAACAACCTAGCATTATATTTTTTGATGAGATTGATGGTTTGGCACCGGTAAGATCATCTAAACAAGAACAAATTCATGCATCTATAGTATCCACTTTACTTGCATTGATGGATGGTATGGACAATCGAGGCCAAGTTATTGTTATTGGTGCAACAAATAGGCCTGATTCCGTTGATCCTGCATTACGAAGACCTGGTAGATTTGACCGAGAGTTTTATTTCCCATTACCAGACGTTGATGCTAGAAAGAAAATTATTCAAATTCATACACGAAAATGGGAACCACCCTTACGTGAGGAATTTGTCGAACATATGGCACGATTAACTAAAGGATATGGTGGTGCTGATCTTCGGGCATTGTGTACTGAGGCTGCATTAAATTCTATTCAAAGACAATACCCACAGATTTATCTGTCTGAAAAGAAACTTTTGGTTGACCCATCAAAGATTCATGTATTACCAGTTGATTTCTTGAAGGCAAGTGACAAAATTGTTCCATCATCTGCTAGATCTACTTCATCGTCTGCACAACCATTACCATCTAATATAGAGCCACTACTACGATCTACATTTGTGAATATTGTCAATAAGTTGGACCATTTGGTCCCAAGACAACCCAAGCTGACTGCTCTTGAAGAGGCTATTTATGGTGATTCTAGTGTTATTGGCTCGTTTGAAAAACAAGAAGGGTTGAAGGAGTTCCAGAAATCTCGGGTTTTCCGACCACGTTTGTTGGTTTGTGGGCAACCTGGCATGGGACAACAGTATATAGCTGCTGCTATTTTGCATCATTTGGAAGGGTTCCATGTACAGACCTTGGATTTAGGGTCGCTATTTTCAGACTCTACACGAACACCCGAGGCAGCTCTGGTCCAAATGATGGTAGAAGCTAAGCGACATACTCCCAGTGTCGTTTTTGTGCCTAATATTGATTTATGGATTAACAGTGTGAGCGAGGCTGGTAAGAACGCGTTTATGTCTATTTTACGATCAATGCAGCCCAGTGAAGAAGTACTGGTTTTAGGATTAGTTGAAACTGAGTTCAGTGAACTTGGTGATGATATTCAACAAATCTTTGGTTTTTCGTCAGAAAACCATCAGGAAATCAAATTAGGGTACGATGAACATGATACCGATGGGTCTAAATCAGTTTATGAGTATTTTGTGTCTTTGATAAGGTATATTTCAAGTAAGCCTACTGATTATCCCGACTTGTCTACTAAAAAGGGAGAGCTTGACAACAAGGAAGCTATCAAGAGATTGCCTGCCCTTCCTGAAGCACCCGCTGAA
Organism: Groenewaldozyma auringiensis; assembly: GCA_030574195.1. Classification (NCBI taxonomy): domain Eukaryota; kingdom Fungi; phylum Ascomycota; class Dipodascomycetes; order Dipodascales; family Trichomonascaceae; genus Groenewaldozyma; species Groenewaldozyma auringiensis. Next base: position 64,811 of record JAJMEP010000034.1, read on the forward strand.
GATGTCAAAGAAGAAGTAAATGTGGAACTCACAAAGCAACAATTGAAAGCACAAGAACGCAATGATAGAAAAATTAAAAATATATTAAAGGTAAGATTGGGTGCATTGATGGATTTCATCAAGAACAGGTACAAACGGTTCAAGAAGCCGGTTATTGATGACAAGTATCTTGTGCACCTATTTGGTGCAGTTGCGCCCCCGCCACCAGGGTTCGAGCTTGAACCTATTGCTTATACGAAATCCGACGACGACAAGATTCTGGAACTAGCTACAGGTAAAAAATATTTCAATATTGATCTCGATGTCATTGAAGAACGGGTTTGGAACGGGTTTTACAGTGAACCTAAACAGTTTCTCAAGGATATCGAAATGATCTATCTTGATGCCAATACTATCGGTGACCGTGAACGTATTCTCAAAGCAAGTGAGATGTTTACAAACGTTCAAGTCAGTATCGATGAGTTGAGCTTGGATGCTCAGTTTATCAAAGAGTGCAAAGAACTTCATCAACGTGAGAAAAAGAAGGTGGAAGAGCAACAGAAGAAGCTTGCTGAACAAGCCGCTGTAGAGCAAAAACAACTCAGTGAAAATGGAGAACCTAGTGAGAATGGAAATGCCGCTGATATACCACCAAGTGAGGAAAACACTAGTAATGGGCAGATAAACGGTACAGATAAGGAAAACGCTGTTAATGGCACTGATGGAGCTGCCACTCCGGATGATGACATTGAAATGAATGATGCGGAAATTGTTGGCGGTTTCCCGGTGATAGAGCCGCATGAAGCTACGAAAGAACATTTGAAGCCTGAATTGATTGAAGGTGATAAAGAACCAGTACAAGAAGAACCTTTGAAAATCGCCGCTGTGGAAGAACAGGACTTGATTTTGGACAGAGAAAGGTTGGCAAAATTCCATCTAGAGCTGTCTAAACTTTCTGAAGGTTTAGTAGTCGAACAGTTGGAGCAGATCAACGCTACTTTGGTCGATATCGTCTGGTCTAATCGGCATAAATGGAATCGTAATGAGATTCTTGATTTATTAGAGCCCAGGTTGGCTTCTACTTTGAATGTATTGAAAAATTAATGTATTAATAAATGATATTATATTATTATTATTAGTGTATGTGCAATTGTACTGTTATCATTATTAATCTAATAATAGTCTAGATACGTCTAATACAAGTTTATCGTCGCCATACTGGCCCCAGACTTGGATACCTATACTTTTAGTGTCGCCAAACGGGAGAGAAATGGCTGGTATCCCTGCCAGATTAGCAGGCACGGTAAGTACGTCATTAGCATAGTCCTCTACTGTGCTAGTTTGTCTGATCTGATCATAAGTGGGAGCAGTTGTGCGGCCTGTTGGGTGAACCAGTACGTCAACACCTTTGCCGTTACCACTAGTAGATGGACACAACAAGTGCGGTGTTTTGAAGATGCCATTCATTTCCAGTTGAAATTTTCTGCGTACCTTTTGTGCCTTTATAAAACGGTTCCCGTACGAGCCAGAGTTCAAGTTATAAGTGCCTAAAAGTATACGGCGCTGAACCTCGGCACCAAACCCTTCTGTTCGTGTATGTACAAATAAATTAGTGTCGTTGTCACTGCTTGTCTCGCTGTCGCCGTTAGCAGATCTGTACCCATACCGTATACCATCGTATCTAGCTAAATTTGACGATGCCTCTGCAGGTGATACTATGAAATACACCGGTAAAGCACTTTTCAACGATGGTGTTGAAACAGGCACTATCTCATGACCAAGGCTCTGTAATTTTGATAATGCCTCGAGCCATGTCTGTCTGACATTACTATCCATATCTACATTAGCCTCCTCCAAAACGCCAATACGAAGCTTTGCCTTCGGTTCTCGCTGCTTGGCCTGCGAGTCTAACAAATCTCGTTCTCGTTGCGGTAAACTTGTTGGATCATTCTCATCGTATTTGTTCAAGATATCAAAAGTAGCCTCAACCAAATTGATATCTTTTGATAGTATACCTACCGTGTCAAGCGATTGGGCATATGACACAACTCCATGACGCGATATCAATCCGTAAGATGGTTTGTATCCGATAACTGAGCAGTAAGATGCTGGTAACCGTACTGACCCACCTGTATCAGTACCCAGTGCAACATCGCACATATTAGCGGCAACTGCGGCAGCACTGCCACCAGACGAGCCGCCAGTCGATACAACTTGATCAGGAAACAGAGGGTTGCGTGTAGGTCCATAGTGGCTGTATTCGTTGTTCGATCCCATGGCGAACTCGTCCATGTTGGTTTTCCCGATTACAACCGCGTGTGACGCTTCTAAAAGCTTTACAACAGTGGCATTGTAAGGGCTCTTGTAATTAGAGAGAATTTTTGAACCACATGAGGTCAATTCGTTTTTGGTAGAGATGTTATCTTTAATTCCAAAAATCGTGCCTTTTGGAAGTTTGGTGTGATTATTGGGGGTATCCAACTGTTTAGTAAGTTCAGCTAGAACACGGTCCTTCGGCCGCACAGTTATGAAAGCATTGACCCAAGAATTCAACTGAGTGATCTTTCCGAGGCATGCCTCAGCACGCGCTAAAGCCATTTCCCCGAGTAAAGAACGATTCTATGATTAGTGCTAATCCGAGACTGTACAAAGTTTCTGGTACTCTGAAAAAAAAAAATTGTGATGCCCTGCGATAATCAGTGGAAATAACATGCAGATCGGGCCGTCGTTGACAGACAAACTCGGATCTATCGCGATAGAGGGAACTCTGTCAACCGAACCACTATAGTATACTCAAAAAGCGCAAGGGCTGATGAATACGCGAAAAATACCACTATTTAACTTCCCAGATTTGATTTCACCTCGCGATGATTTCTATTTCACGCGATGTCTAAATATTCCGACCTCCCTGATATTGTAAGAATAAGTTTGATGGTATATAACAGTAGGCGCTGCTAACTAATTTGGTAGGACGATTCTGGGACAGACGTGTATGAATCAGTTGTGACTTTATCTGACCCATTGGAACAACCCGAGTCAGAGCCCCAAAGTTCATCAACGGAAATTGATGAGACTCCAACAAACATAAGCCAAACAAAGCAGGTCTTTGAAACGACAGTAATTGAAGATGTACCAGTTGACTTTTCATTTAAGGTTGGTCAAATATCTTCAGGGTACACGCTTAAACGCGTACCTGAGAGCATAGAGCAAAAAATAGCTAGACTCAACCGTGAAGTACAAGAACTCAAGTCACAGGTGAACGGGGGAAAATCTAAACAAGTAGTTGATTTGGAAACTATTTTGAAGGATATTTCGGTAACTTCAGTTCAGTCGCAATCAAATAATCCTAGTTTTAAACCAGTTGAGGCCGGATCCGAGTCTAAGTTGGAGTCTGCTCCGCCCGTTCAGCCACAGCAACGGTCAATAGATCCTGATAAATTGGCTGACTTTGATACACGGATATCCCAATTAGAGACTATATATGTTGGTACTAGAGATGCAGATGGAGAAGATACGCGGCCAGTGCTACGGCAGATTAAACAGTTACGGCAAAAGCTTGCTATATTGGCGATGCAGCCTGATTCAATAGCGACAATAGAAAAAAGCCTTGCCAAAGTTAGTGAACATGTTGACCACATCCGCAAGGGTTCAAAGCTGGCTGAACAATCAGACGGTACTTTACTCCCACATGCGCAACAAGTGCAAGCATTATATAAGCGGTTACCGGTATTAGACGAGTACCGATCACTGTTACCAGAGCTGGTTGATCGATTACACACTCTGAGTCAGATCCACCGAGACGCGGCGACCGTTACGCAAATTGTCAAAGACTTAGAGCACACAATTACGACCACAAAGACAGAATTCGTTACTTGGCAAACTGTTCTAGATAGTATCAAGGAGAAGATGGCTAGTCATGAATCACGGTCAGAAAGCAATCGCATTCTTGTTGATAAGTACGTAAATCAATATCAATCGAGCTAGCTAAATTTGTAAAAACTCTCATCTCATTTATTATAATTATATATATATACAATTTTTTGCATTCTCCTTTCGGGACTATTTTTCCAACTCAGGTCAATATGGAAGATTTTTTGGCCTCGTTGCAGTCTATGAGCACTGAGGTAAAGGCCTTTGAACCTGCGGGCGAATTGGAAATACATATAGACAATGATCCATTGTTCATTGAAACGGACGATTCAGGTTCAGACGATAACGTTGAAGATGATGGAGGGTACTCATGGTTCAAGGCCCAGTTTTCTGATCATGAAGATATGAGTGACCTTGTAATGTCTGCTCTTACAGATAACCAGGATGACGATATGCGGTTACAAGAGGCATTAGTGGGAATACTAGGTTTTGAGAAGCTTGACCTTATAATTGAGCTCATACAGCGCAAGTACGATATTGTGATGGAGTACCACAAAGAGCAACAGATTCAGCAAAATATCCAGCATAAACGTGAACGTGAACAGAACTTGGAACGTATAAGTGCCAGTGGGCCAGAATACCCGCACATCTATGCTAGTAACACGGGTGGTACGGGGATACTGAGTGCTTACGGTACTAAATACGCATTGCCGCAAGGCACTTCTCGACAAATGTATGAATACTACGAGGAAGTTGTTATACCGCCGTCAGTTAAAAAGAACAGTATATCTCAGAATGTAAAGCTTGTGCAAATTGGCGACTTGGATCTCTTATGTCGTGGTACGTTCAGTAAGTACAAAACGCTGAATCGTATGCAGTCTCTAGTGTACCCTGTAGCGTACCAGAGTAACGAAAACATGCTTGTGTGCGCTCCAACTGGTGCTGGTAAAACAGATGTTGCACTGCTTACTATGATCAACACTATCAAGCAGTTCTCAGAAGAGTCCGAGGGAACTTTCAATGTGGCATATGATGCATTCAAAATCGTGTATGTCGCGCCATTGAAAGCTTTGGCCGCAGAAATTGTCGAAAAAGTCGGTACAAGACTGGGGTGGCTGGGTATAACTGTCAGGGAACTTACTGGTGATATGCAGTTGACACGGGCTGAAATTACGTCGACCCAGATAATAGTCACTACTCCTGAGAAATGGGACGTTGTTACTCGTAAACCGTCCGGAGACAATGATTTATTCAGCAAAATGAAATTATTGATTATTGACGAAGTCCATTTGCTTCACGAAGAGCGTGGTGCGGTTATTGAATCTTTAGTGGCTAGAACTTTGCGTCAAGTGGAGTCGTCCCAGTCGGTTATACGTATTGTCGGATTATCTGCAACACTGCCCAATTACAAGGATGTTGCTGAATTCTTAAGCGTCCCACCAGTCGGTGTTTTTTACTTTGATCAGTCTTTCAGACCAGTGCCACTGGAACAACAGTTTGTAGGAGTGCGAGGTAAGGCTGGGTCGCGAATGGCTATGGAACATACAGATAGGGTCAGTTACGACAAACTTGTGGATATGCTTAAACAAGAACACCAAGTAATGGTATTTGTGCATTCACGACGTGATACAGTCAAATCTGGTCGCACTTTTGGGAAAATGGCTCGAGAGCATGGCACATCTGATTTGTTTGACTGTCAGTTGAATGGCGGAGTGAGCAGTTCAAGATATAGCGAGTTCAAGCGCGATATGGGCAAATGTAAGAACAAAGATATGCGTGAGTTGTTTGACATGGGTATAGGTATCCATCATGCTGGTATGCTCAGATCTGAACGTAATCTTACTGAACGGTTATTTCTTTCTGGTGCTATACGGGTTCTGTGCTGTACTGCCACTCTTGCCTGGGGTGTAAACTTGCCCGCTGCTGTGGTAATTATCAAGGGTACACAGATTTATGATGCTAAAAGTGGTGGGTTCGTCGACTTGGGGATCAGTGATGTCATTCAGATCTTTGGTCGAGCTGGACGTCCGCAGTTTGAAAAGTTTGGTACGGGTATAATTGTCACTAGTTCTGACCGGTTGTCCCATTACCTTGCTTTGATTACCCAGCAGCTGCCTATTGAAAGTAAACTGCAGCCTAAAATTGTAGATAGTCTTAACGCTGAAATTGCTCGGGGAACAGTGACAACTATTGATGAGGCTGTCCAGTGGTTAGGGTACACTTATCTGTTTGTGCGAATGAAACGCAACCCGTTAGGATACGGGTTGGAATGGGATGAGGTCAGATCAGATCCTAATCTTGTGAATCATTTGCGCAAACTGGTTATATCAGCAGCCTTGAAGCTACACCAACTGCAGATGATTGTGTACGACGCTGAGACTGAAAGCTTTACTGCTAAGGACTTGGGTCGTGTTGCCAGCGAGTTTTATTTACTAAATACCTCGGTGGAAGTCTTCAATCATATGATGAGTCCCGTGGCTACTGAGGCGGATGTTTTGAGTATGATATCCATGTCTGGTGAATTTGAAGGGGTCAAGTCACGTCAAGAAGAGCAAAAAGAGCTAGAAATGTTGGTGCCAGATATTCCTTGTCAGCTATCTAAGGGACCAAGCGATTCTGAGGGTAAGGTTAACATTCTACTGCAAGGGTTTATATCTAGAGTTTTGGACAAATTGAAAGAGGCGTCTTTGATTTCTGATACTCAGTACATTGCACAGAACTCTATACGTATCTCACGGGCAGTTTTCCTTATAGCCGTTCACCGGAGATGGGGACGATTAGCACGGATTATGCTACAATTGTGTAAGAGCATTGACCGGCGGTTGTGGGCATTTGAGCATCCATTTGTGCAGTTTGAGTCTGTTTCCATTCCCGGTCGTACCCGTGGCGAGTATCAGCTACCAGACTCGGTTATACGTATGCTGGAGTCCAAGCCTATATCTATTGAGGAGTTGAAGGATATGACTGCGGCTGAGTTGGGTGATTTGGTGCATAACTCACGATTAGGTCCCAAACTGAAAGAAATGGCCGATAGGTTGCCCTTGTTGTCTGTGGAGGTACAAGTTCAGCCTATCACTAGTAGAGTTTTGCGTGTGCATGCAGAGATTACCGGACTGTTCAAATGGGATACGAGGATCCACGGCAGGGCAATGATTTTCTGGCTATGGGTTGAGGATGATTCTGAGAAAAGTGAGCTTATTCATGTGGAGAAATTGGTGATTACTCGTGAAAAGCTCTTTGATAATGAGGAAGGTTTGATTACAGAATTCTCTATACCATTGAATTCTCAGAACGTGCCTGACCAGCTTATTGTGCGTACTGATAGTGAATCATGGCTTGGTAGTGAAAATATCACAATGGTTTCATTCAAGCATTTAATCCGACCTGAGAACGAGCCTATTCAGACCCGTTTATTGAGATTGAGGCCTTTAAATATAGGTGAATCTTCATTACAGACTGAGCAACCACAAGTGGCCGATATTTATATTAACCGTGACAAGATCTTGCACTTCAATCCAATGCAGACGATGGTTTACAACAGTTTGTACCATAACTCGTTCAATGTGTTGTTAGGGTCCCCTACTGGGTCAGGTAAAACAGTTGCATGTGAGTTGGCTATATGGGAAGCGTTTAAACGGGTACCTGGTAGTAAAGTTGTGTATATTGCTCCAATGAAGGCTCTAGTCCGTGAAAGAGTTGATGATTGGTCGCGCAAGCTTCGAGGTGTGTGTAATATTGTGGAACTTACTGGCGACACTAACCCAGATTCTTCTGAAATTAACAAGGCCGATATTATTGTGACAACTCCTGAGAAGTTTGATGGTATCAGTCGTCAGTGGCAGTCACGAAAGTTTGTAACACAGGTGTCCTTAGTTATCATGGATGAGATTCATTTGCTTGCAAGTGACCGTGGTCCTATTTTAGAAATGATTGTGTCACGTATGAATTATTTGAACAAAGAGGCGAAAAAGGTTAGACTAATGGGTATGTCTACGGCTGTTGCCAATGCAGGTGATTTGGCGTCATGGTTACAGATTGATGATCCAAGGGGTCTTTTTAATTTTCCCAGTTCAGTGCGTCCTGTACCTTTGCAAATGTACATTGAAGGGTTCCCCGAGGGTAATGGTGGATTTTGTGGTCTTATGGCTTCGATGAACCGACCAGCGTTTTTGGCTATCAAGAAGCATTCTCCTGAACGTCCAGTGTTGGTTTTTGTTGCATCACGACGTCAAACCAGAATAACCGCGCAGGATTTCATCAAGCAACTAGGTATGGAGGCGAATCCGCGTCGGTTCTTGCATGATATCTCTGATGCAGAACTTGAAGCGATTACGGAGAACGTCGAAGATGAAGTGCTCAAAGTATGTTTACAGTTTGGCATTGTGTTACATCATGCCGGGTTAAGTGAGTCTGATCGTCGACTGAGTCACAGACTATTTTCCGAAAACAAGACACAGGTATTAGTTGCGACATCTACTTTGGCTTGGGGTGTTAACTTGCCAGCGTACCTAGTTATTATCAAGGGTACCCAGTTTTTTGATTCCAAGCTTGATGGGTATAAGGACATGGACTTGACTGATGTGCTGCAGATGATGGGCAGAGCTGGTAGACCTAAGTTCGATACTCAGGGTGTTGCCATTGTATACACGCGAGAATCGACCAAACAGTACTACAAGTATTTCATCAACTCAGGGTTCCCAGTAGAGTCGTCTTTGCACAAGGTTTTGGAGGATCACGTTGGTGCTGAAATTGCGTCTGGGGTCATAACCAGTCGGCAGTCAATAATGAAGTTCCTTGAATGGACATTCTTGTACCGCAGAATATACAACAACCCTAGTTATTATGAGATTGATGTTGGCAGCAGCGGCAGCAGTGGCAGTGGCAGTGAGGTTTATGCTCAGGGCCAAGGCGACGGCGAGGGCCAACAAGTATGGTTATCCAAACTGATTGACCGAGTTGTCGATAACTTGACTGATAGTTTCTGTGTCGTTGACCGTGGTAGTGGCAGTGACCAGCTCATACCCACGAAGTACCTCAAGATTGCCAGTTACTACTATATGAGCCATCTGACGATGCGGCGGTACGTTGAGCGGTTCTACGACATGGCGAGAAACACGGATGTCACGCCCATGACAGTGATGGACATTGTGGAGTTACTGGCGCTGGCCGTCGAGTACGACGATTTGGCTATACGACACTGCGAAGACCAGGTGAACCTCGAGCTCGCGCGGCTAGTGGACTACGACCCGGAGACATCTGTGGACAATACGGGCGCCAAGCGGGTTATCACCACCTACCGTATGGTGGATCCGCACGTTAAGGCGTTTGTGTTGGTCCTTGCGCACATGCACAAGATTGACCTGCCCTCGACGGATTACCAGCAGGACCTGCGCACAGTGCTGGACCAGTCGCAGCGTATCCTGCAGGCCATGATAGACATAGCCGGTGAGCTCCAGTGCCATGTCTCTGTTATCGAGTGCATACTAGATGCACTGCGCCGACTGCGGCTGGGGTACTGGCAACCTTCGGCCAAGAACGGCAAAGGTCTGCCAAAACGAAGAGGCTCTGCTCCAACGAAAAAGGATGGTAAGGTTACTATCGGTTCGTGTGTCACGTTCAAGCCTAGGGTATTGAGAGTACAGCAAGAATCGTGGGTGGTTATCAAGTACTCGGTAGAGAGTGAGTCTGTTTGCGGTATACAGCGAGTGCGCCGTGCACCCACCTCGATACCTTTGGAAGAAGGGTATCACTACAAGATTGCAAGTGATTTGTTCCCTGTTGTTGTAAGTATACCCGGAAAGAGTTGTTCATGATAGAAGTTTTGGGAGCTAATATTTTTAGGTCTGATATCTGTGGATGGGCTGCTAGGAAAAATATCCTACAAGTGATTCATAAGTGTAAATTGTTGGTTCTATTTACGGGGTTCACAAGTTCTAACTCGTCAAGGTGTAAATAATATGAATAATAAGATGAAAATATGATAGTGAAACATGTTCCCTGTTGTAATAACTTACGAATGTTTTGTTTCAGAAAACTGAATACAATTCAAGTAGTCCGTAAACATTATTATGGTCCAATGGCTCAAAGTTTGTAAACACGAGAGAACACTTTACAAAACAAAATTCCAACTACCCCAAAAATAAGACTCTGGTCTTAAACAACACTACCGATCTGAGTCATAACACAATTTCCAACTTCCAAAAGAAAGATACAAAATATATATGACTACAGGGTAGGTAGGAGTTTTTTTTAATTTAATTTTTATTATTCTATATTCCCTAAAAATATATGGTATCAAAAAATGCCTAGAAAAAATATCAGGAACAAACACAAACTCTTCAACTCATAAAAAAACTATTATTGAGGAGAGTAAAAAACTGGGGAAATGACGATAAAAGACACAAAATGAGTGTGTATGTATATTGTTTCTTTAATCGGTCTCTTCAGCACCCTTAGCCTTGTTGGCAACGGTAAATCTACCGGTACCATTCTCATCGACTTCATGCTCAATAGCAAGTCTTGAGATACGGCCAAGGAGGTTCTCGAACTGAATGTCAGCCTTTGATCTAGACTTTCTACCCATGTTGTTCAACCAGGTGATTCTGTTCAACAAGTGGTAGACAACAGCGATGACAATGGTAACACCAATGGAGTAAGCCCAGATGACGACAACAGTAACGATAGAGGTCCATCCATCAGGAGTCTCAACGAATGAATCAACGGGTCTGTCCTTGGGACCTTGAGGAGAACCAGACAACCAACCGAAGACACAGAAGATAGTGGAGATAGCATCGACACCCAAAATGGCACCGACCAACTGCCAAGCAGGCAAGGTTTCACCACCACGGGTAACGAAAATCAACCAATTCTCAGTAAGAGAAACTTCCAAGAACAAAACTTCCTGAATAGAACCGAAGTTCTCAATGATACCACCGTTGGAAAGGAACATGGAACCACGGACAATCCAGGTAGCGACAGCAAGCAAGAAACCAAGAATGATGGAAATAATCCAAATCTTGGGCAATTGCCATTCGACGGGTCTCTGTTCAAAATGAGCGTTATCGTAAGCAACAGCAACAGTAGCCAAATCAGCGAAAAGAGCAATGAAGACAATAAGTTCGGATCGGATAGTTTCGTTGATGATGATCATAGAGGTGACAAGGTAGATTTCCAAATGCAAACACAAAGCGATACGGTATTGGATATAAGCCTTCATACGTTGGAAAATCTGTCTGGCAACCTTAATGGAGTCAACAATGGTAGAAAGACCAGGAGCCAAGAAAACAATATCAGCAGCGGCCTGAGCAGCTTCAGTAGCACCTTCGACGGCGATACCACAGTCAGACTTCTTCAAAGAAGGAGCATCGTTAACACCATCACCAGTCATAGCAGTCAAATGACCTCTCTCTTGGAGCATCTCGACGACCTGGTACTTGTGTTCAGGGAAAACCTCAGCAAAACCATCAGCGTTCTCAACGAGATCGTGTTGCAAAGCACCAGTCAAACCACCGGCAACAAGCTTCTCAGAGTTGTAAACCTTGGTACCAAGAGCAAGCATCTTACAGGTTTCCTTAGCAATAGCAATAGCATCACCAGTCAACATCTTGACCTGGAGACCCAAGTGCTGGGCTTCAATAATGGTCTGGGCAGTATCATCACGTGGAGGATCGAACATAGAAAGCATACCAAGTAATTGCCAGTCTTCATCGTCCTTCTTAACAGCAACACCAAGAGATCGGAAACCTCTGGAAGCGAACTCACGGGCCTTGTCGGTGTAAAGTTGGGATTGTTCAGGGGAGCAGTTAGCGAGTTGCAAGATAGCCTTGGGGGCACCCTTAGCACAAGTGTAAGTAACACCGTCCAAAGTAACAACAGCGGTAATTCTCTTGGAGACGGGGTCGAAAGGAGTGAAAGAGATAGTCTTCCATCCCTGTTGCATAATGTCAAGAGCCTTGGGGTATCTCTTCAAAGTAAGCAAAGTAATCTTATCAATAGGATCCAAAGCCTTAATCTTGTGGGAAGAGGCCAAAGCAGCAACGGCGAACATCCAGTTAACATCGACACCATCAGCGACGAAAGGTTCACGGACAGAAAGCTTGTTAGCGGTCAAAGTACCAGTCTTATCGGAACACAAGACATCGACACCAGCCAAGGATTCAATGGCAGTAAGCTTCTGGACGATAGCTTGCTTCTGAGCCAAGTAAGCGGCACCAACAGCCAAGGTGGTAGTGGTAACGACGGGCAAACCGACAGGGACACCGATAATCAACAAAATAAGAGCGTAATGGAGCAAGTTAGTATCTTCGTGTTCAGGAGTAGCAATCTTAAGACCTCGGAAGTAACCACCAATCCAAGAAGCCATAATCCACATAACGACAATAACCAAAAGAGAAGTACCAATAGAGTTCATGATAGCCTTGAAATGACCTTGATCCTGGGCACCTTGAACCATAGAAGCGGTCTTACCGACGAAAGAAGTCTTAGCGGAAGTAAGAACGACACCATAAGCCTTTCCTCTCTTGCAACCAGTAGTGTAGTAAACGACATCAGCCATGAACTTATCAACAGCCAAAGATTCACCAGTGATAGAAGACTGATCAACAGCAACCAAAGGATGACCAATCTTGTGGGCATTCTCATCGAGATCATCTTCGTCGTCCTCTTCAGTTCTCTTGGTATCAGGACCAGCGTTAATGTAGTCAAGATAGTCGGAGTAACCTTGAGGGTTGTCATAAGAAGTGATGAGTCTAGCGTCACCAGGAACAACTTGACCTTCTTCAATAATAACAATATCACCGGGGACAATTTCTCTGGCCTTGATTTCAACCTCATGACCATCACGAATAACAGTAGCCTTCATAGCAATATCGGCCTTAAGAGAAGCAACGACATCAGCAGCTTGCTTCTCCTGGTACCAACCGACAACAGCGTTAAGCATCAAAATACCAATAATAACACCAAAATCAATCCATGATCGCAAACCGGCAGCCAAACAGACGGCCAATTCCATGGTGTAAAGGACAGGACCTCTGAAATAACCAATGAATTGAACAAAAAGATTGGTCTTTTCAGCGGTAATTTCATTCCAACCAGTCTTCTTTCGTCGAGATTCGACTTCAGAACTAGTCAAACCAGCATTCATGTCAGTGGTGACCCATGAATCAGGAACGACGAAACCAGCATCAGTGGCATCACCGGTGCTCTTGGCCCAGAATTTGTACCAAGGAGCCTTCTTAGGAGCGGCGTCCTCATCGGCTTCCTCGGAAACCTCATTGTCTTCTCTGTAGGTAGCTACAAACTTAACAAGCCCGGTATATTCGTCGAGTTCATCCTCGGCGAGAACGGGGTTCTTTGGTTCAGCAGACATTTTTTTCTTCTTTCAATTAAAACAAAAATGAATTAAAAGAGAAAAGACAAAACGTCAAGGGGGTGTGAAAAAAAGGAGGGGAAGAGTATAGAAAAAAAACCAGGTGGTATCACAAGCAGAAAAGCTCGATGAGTGGATCTAAGTTTTTTTTTGTTTTGGTATTCCCGTTTCTCTGTGTGAGCAGATGATCTTTTTTTTCTTTAGTAGAATAAACAAATGTTGCACAGACCGTATTGACTAGGCTTGCACAAACAGGAGATACTCAATTAAGGAAGAAAAAGAGTTTATTAGTTACAATTCTTCTTTGCAAAAAGGATAGCAGAGAAGGAAGAGATAACGAGTAGAAATTAGGATCTTTTTCTAATCTTTTGATAACAAAAAAGCAGCGGAGTTCCAAGAAAAAATATTGGAAGATCGAAGCTCAATTAAAACGAGAATAGAAAAAAGACAAGAGATCTCAAGAAAAAAAAAGTTACTTTTTCGAATAAAAGTTTCTTTTTATGCTGATGTTCTAAAATCAGATGTTAGTAACAGGAACACAAAAAATGTCAGTAGTGGGAAGAAGCAGAAGCAGCAGATCTTGGATCCACCACCGTTTAACACAATCGAGCCAATAAGATCTCGACGATGACGAAAATTAAATAAAAAACAAACAAAACCGGTACACACACACACACACACACACACACAAACTCAAAACACACTACTGTACTGCCAAAAAATCCAAATACGGTTTTTGGCGGTAGTGGATTGTGTGTACATCAAAGTTGGTACTAGTGAATGTGTGTGGAAACTGTACGGTAGAGTGTGTTTTCTTTAATTGCAACAGCAAAAAAATAAAAAACGACTTACCTGTGAGAGTGAGAGATAAAGCTATCTGTTAACAACGACGACTAGCGAAGTTTCTGAAGCTTATTGAAAGGAAGGAAAGTGTGAGAAAGGAAAGAAGAAAAAGAGAAGAAAAAAAAGGGCTTTCTACGAGGGGGGAGCACTTCTTCTTTTATAATCTCACGGAGAGTAGAAGGTCGGAGTTTCTCTTGTGCGGGTACAGCTGAAGCAAAAGAGGGATAAGAAAGCCGGGTTTGTTTGTTTTTGTTTATCCTAATAGTGTCTGTTTCTCTCCTCTTTTTTTTTTCTGGCTCTGCGATTGAGTTACTACCACTGCTAGTTACTGTGTGGAAATTTTATTTTATTTTTGTGTAATTTTTTTTTTTGTTTTTTGTGTTTTATTTTTCCTGCAGAACGCTCTCTGCTGCCGCTGGCGATGTCGGCGTTAAACTGATCCGCCGATTTTCGTCTGCCCTCGAGCCGACTTTCCTTCTTGCCATGGGAATTTTACATCCGGCTCTTCCATGATACTGCTGCTGCTGCTGCTGCTGCTAATGTTACCTCCGACCGCGCTGCTCCAGGCTCTCCGTTACAACCGAAGCCGTACTATTATCATGGAACATTTTTTTTCTTCTTTCCATTGCTGCTTGGTAAAATCTACAATTACACATTTTGTCTACAAGCAATTGGGTGCTCTTGTTCTTGTTGTTGTTTATTTCTGCTAGTTTCTGTTTGTTTGTTTTGTTTGTATGTTTTGAGTTAGTTGTTTACTATATGGATATTACATACATTAGTCTACCAGCTAACTACTACTATTACTACTACTTCAGTGGGAGGTGGTTGACTAAAATCGGTAGACCGGTATATAATAATATGTTAGTGTAGTGCGTAATTGATAGATATATTATTACATTTACTATGGTGTAATTAGAGATCTCTCTCTTTCTCTGTGTGTGTGTGTGTGTGTGTGTGTGCGGTATATACATCTGGCTAGGATGTTTGAGGGGGGGGAGGAGAGGTAATTTGTAATACAGGCCTGAACTGAGCTTTGCGCTCGGCCCGAGAGGTTTTTTTTTTTTTTGAGCTGACCTGAGGGAACCAATAGGAGAGCGGTCGATAATTCACCGGCGACCGTTAAAATGAGAAACACACCCAACCATGGAAACCTACCCTTTCGGGAACAACGGCATGCTGATCGTCATTACCAGAAGGTTTAGGGAAATTAAGATGGTTGGTGTTCTGTACGTACCAAAAAACCCTGGTGGGTGGTACGTATTCAGCTGGATTTGGTCTTGGTCAGAGTTTTTGGGATTTTGTTTTTTTCTTATTTTCTTGGGTGTGTTTGCTTTTTTTCTCTTGCTGGGTGGGTTTTTTGTTTTTTGGGCTAATAATCAGCACGGAACTTTGCCCAAACAGTAACGTAGATCGTCGCATGATAAAAAACCGTTTTTCCGTGCGCGCATATCCCAGCAGAGATATGTGTTTGTGTGTGTATATGTATACATTTATGGTATATACGTTATATGTACGTATGATATGTGCTATGTTTTCAACCAGGCTGCGGATTTAACAACGCACCACCGCTGCTGCGGTGTATGAGGTGGTTGTGGTGGTGCTGGTGCTGGTGCTGGCTGGAGTGGTGTGTCTGCTGCTCTTTTCGTTTTCCAATTTTTGGAACAAAGCGACCTATGTCGACAATTGATAACGTACGTACGTTGCATGTACTCTGGTGTTATAAATTAGTAGATCCGTGTAGTCAGAAAAGAAAAGTACCACTTGGTATGGGTAAGAGATAGACTTGATTGCACCCAAAAAGACCTGTAGCCGATGTGTAGTACCAAAGTTGTTACGCTCACAAAAATCCGGCCCCAACGATTCCGGATCCACCGGAGCCCTTCGATCTAAACAAATTTATTATTATTATTACTATTGTTATTATTATTATCAACATTAATGGTATAACATCAACAAACACACACCACTACTACTACTACTACCACCACCACCACCACCGCCAGCGCCAACCCTTCCACTCGGCCTGATCTGTGCTCGTACGTAGTAATTGATTGATAACTTACGCCCCAGCAATGTCAGTCCAAACCGGATCCGCTGGATCCGAGCCAACACTACTACTATACAGAACAGATCCACTAACGGGATATACATACACATAGTAATAATCATAGTCCGATAAGGCACCATCATCATCATCATCATCATCATCATCACCATCGTCATATCGTATCATTTCATTTCATATCAGCTATAATCGGGTAGCGTTCTATCATAATTATCAGGATAGTTTGCATGGTTTTATCTAACTGGCCATCTTGTAAATCATCTAATCATCTCGTATTACTAGTTTCAACTATTCTTCATTAATTGTAACTTTCTCTAAAAGTGTCGAGTTTTCTGCTTATACTTCAATTGTAAATTATGTATTTGAAACAACATCATGTACCCTTTCCAGTTATACCAGAGTTGTACGCAGGTTACTGTGATGGGTTTTTTTTTTTTTTTGCTTTTCTTTAACAAAAAATTATACGAGTTTCCTCAAAATAAAATAACGCTTTAAAGGGAAACATACCTTAACTCCATGGAGTGAGATAATTAGATTTATCCCTAACTAGGTATAATAATATTCACCCGAGGT
The DNA here is from genome assembly GCA_030574195.1 of Groenewaldozyma auringiensis. Taxonomy (NCBI): domain Eukaryota; kingdom Fungi; phylum Ascomycota; class Dipodascomycetes; order Dipodascales; family Trichomonascaceae; genus Groenewaldozyma; species Groenewaldozyma auringiensis. The sequence goes on from JAJMEP010000034.1 coordinate 81,508, forward strand.
AATGAACTGGCCGAAAACGGGTATATTATTGAAAAATTCAGGTGGCTACTAAGACAATTGTACCTGAAATGATTCTTTCTTTTTTTTTTTTTTTTACGATGCGGATATAACGGTAAACCACCCATTCATGTACCCTTACTAACCGACTTACCTACCGGCTACGTGTAATGTAGATACTTTGCTCAAGCGAGTGAGTGGCTGGCATTATATGCAAAAGTACTTAAATGTATACGTATATCCACGCCCAAGTTTCGATGATGTAATATGATAGATAGTAGGTAATTCTGAGTATTCCTCCTATCTTTCCAGATCAAGAAATCGGATCTCAACCTATACTAGTGGGTTCGCATATCTAGATATGTATCTCTTGGCCTGTGAATAACTTACCTACCTGTTATAGTAGTTGGTTTAATTTCACTAGTACCGCCGTACTACCGTACTACCACTTCTACTGACTGGTTCTTCTTGCCCCTCTCGAGATCGATTTTCAATTATAATTAATTCATTCTAGCGCTAACGCTAGCGCAGGTCTGACAGGCCTGCGGGCCCCGGGCCTGCACGACGGGCGCCCCTGATCACTTCGATCGGGCCTATCTATCTATCAATTATGTACGTACGGCGGTACACCGGAACATTCATTTTTCTGACTTTGCTCGAGTCAGCGTCGAGTCACTAACATTCTGCCTAGCTAGAGGATCAACAGAACGAACAGTTAGTACGTACTATGTGTAGAATGTATCAATATGTTACCCCTCCTCTGTTTCAAAATCCCGGTCGGTATCACCGATATCTCGCAAATTTCTCATTCATGTCTCGGCAATTTTCATATCCCAGATTTTCAATGATTTGCTCTAAAGAATTAATTGAAATTAGTGATAAATAAAAAACAATTAAAATAAAAAAATCAAGTAATTAAAAAAAAAAAAAAAAAAACTGCTTCTAATAACACTCTACAGACCGTTACAATGAATCACTAGATTTCATTTAAATACTTCTAATTGGCCAGATCAAAATTTTAAACGTTTCGAAAACTTCATGTACGTGGGATAACTTTACTAATCAATAAAAACGTTAATTTCTCCTCTTTTCAATTTTGCTTGTTCCAATTTTTGCTCAATTGGGCCGGCGCTGGGTTCTTTTTTTTTTTTATTAATTAATGCGCATATACTGGTATATATGTACATGTACATGAAAATATGCACATGCGTTGATCGTTTTGATAATCATCATCTGGGCCCGTTGGAACTAATTGCAGCTGCTTATTCGTTGCCGGCACGCTCATGCGGGTAGGAACTCCGGCTCAATTAATTAATTTCCAATGCTTTGGTTTTTTTGGCCTTTTCTCCTCCTACTACTCTTATTGCTTCTTCTCGGCACCTGTAACAATGCATTAGCAATCACAGTCGGCATCGGTAAATTACACCCATACCAAGCTTAATTAAGGGAAAATAACGGTTATGTGGTTTTGATTCCAGCCGAGGTTTTCTAATTTGTTTTTCTGATTCTTTGATTTGTCATTAATGTTTGGTATTACAACTAACCGTTGTTATATATATAATTTTAGCGGGTATATACAAGAGCCGTTCAGCCATTTCAGAATTGAAATTCGTCATCTGGAAATATTTACTTTGTGTGCAACCTTTGGCAGTAACCAGTTCTACAACATATCCCACGTTGTAGTTTAAACCAGTCAACAGCCGCATTTCCAGCGTACAACAGTATACCCAGTTAATTACCAATTACTCATTTCTCTTCATGTAGCTATAGTGGACGTGCAAGAAAAGGATACCAAGAAATTTATACCAAGAAAATTATCATTATTCACATGAGAAGTTATCGTAAAGTCAAAAGCTGAGCAAGTACTCTGCTTATCTCCATTTTCAAAGTTGTCATTTTCCATATAGAAGTCATTTGAAATTATTACTAGTGAACTAAGATCCGCTTGACCATTTCATGTATACGGTATGCGTTCTCTTCACTACATACGGGGCCTGTCATTAGTGAATCAATGGACCTGATCAATTCTGAGGTACCACAAACACAACGCTGAGACTACATAGTTGAATCTCGGCCTTTTGCATTAGATGATACCAGTTATAAATCTGATATTCTTATCCACTCGTTATAATTAGACATTACTGTTTACCAATATTGTACCTGGTAATAGATCTTTGTAGATACTGCCTAGTAACCAGCGTAACCGAGATGTACGGCTGAAGATCTAATCTTGGTTATAATTTTATAGTTGTGTGTGTACATGATCATAATTTAAAGCTTTCAGTGAACAATTGGGATACGTTGAATTTTTGTCAAATAACACAATGTCTGACGATGAAAAGGACCTTTTTGGGTCTGGTGACGAAGGATCAGATGCTCAGTCGGATAACGAAAAGATTGTAGATGAAGAAGAACCACAAGAACAAAATGATGAAAATGATGAAAATGAAGGATTGTTTGGTGGTGATGATGATAACGACGACGAAGAAGAAAACGATGAATCTGACGAAGAAGTCGAAGAACGGATTTTACAAATACCTATAACGAGATATCCAGCCAGTCACGTTTCGAAAAACGTCTCTATATCTAAAATTCCTGCATTTTTATCTATAAACCCTACACCTTTCAATGCAGCAGAGTACTTGGACTCTCTTGAATCTCAAAAACAAGCATCTAATGGTAGGATTCTGAACGATGATGCTATTGATGAGTCTACTATCCGTTGGAAATACGCCAAAGACCCCAAGGACCCTAACCAAGTTATAAAATATTCAAATTCGAGGTTTGTTAAGTGGTCTGATGGCTCTTTATCTTTGCAAGTTGGTAAAGAGTTTTATGATGTCCAGTCGATACCTTCTTATGATCCATTATTCTTATGTCAATCACTTCCCCGTGCCAATCTGCTGCAAACCATGGACCTTATTGACGATAGAGTGAATTTCATTCCATATTCAACTTCCTCGGCTACACACAAACGATTGGCTCAGGCCTTGCATTCTAAACAGATGGCTTCGTCTACAAGTATTGGTAATATTGCTACTCTAGATGATCCAGAAAAAGTGCAACGAGAAGCAGAAAAAATTGACATGCTCAACCAAAAGGCTAAAAGAAAACAACAGAAAAAGGATGAAGACGAAGATGACTTTGGTACTGGTACTAGAAGAAGACAAACAAGAACTTCGTCGGTCATGCCTGAATACACTAACGACGGTAATGGTTATGAAGAGGATGATTTCGTTGTCAACGACGAAGACGAGGAGGAAGTAGGCGAAGAAGACGAAGAGGAGGAGGAGGAAGAAGAAGAAGAAGAGGTTGATGAAGAAGAAGAAAAGCAAAGAGCTGAACGACTACAAAACCTCAAGGCTAAAGGTGCAGAGTTATATACTGATCGGCCAAAGAAAAGAAGGATCATTGACAATGATGATGATGATGAATAATAATAAATAGTAACTATCTAATGAACTAGAATATCTTTACCTCGGGGCAATTCCCCTGATTCTAATACTTCTTTGATCTGATTTCGTAGCTCCAATTGTCTATCTGAATATTGGACATTTTCAGCATACAATGCTTGATATTTTTCTTCTTCAGGGAATCTCTGTACATAGTAGTAATCAATTTCTGCTTCCAAGATTTTATCCTTATCTTCACTCTCTAAAGCCCGTTTCAGTCTTCGTATACTTTTCTTGGCTTCAAAAAATTTTACCATATGGTATCGTTTCTTATTTTTATCAACTTTTTTGACATGTTGAGCAGTCTCTAAATCTCCCTTTAACGCTCGAAGAGCCCGTTCTGCTTCAACTTTTTTGTTAGCATCTAGTCCCTGACGCTTCACTAGCCGCTCCAAATCACGTATCCGTTTCTTGATCTTGTTGGTACCGCTACCTTTGGTAACTCCTTGAATTTGTCTCATATCGTTAATAAAAATTTGTTAAACCGATCAACAAAAATTTCCTAAATCAGATCACAGATAAAGAACTACCACTACACTCTATCTTTTTGGTACATTTAATTTTGGCTGGGTTGGGTTTCAGCAAAGCTGCTACATAGTGATATTTTATTGAAAAAAACTTATCATCTACCTGATTCAATTGCATTTGATTTCCGTCGTCCAATTCTAATTGTAATACGCTATGTCTAGCTTATACCGCTGGGTGTATATATCGTCAGGGTATGTATGTATGTGTGTGTTTTAAAAAAAATCGGTTGTGTCTCTACACTAATAGCTAGTTGGCTCTCAGCTCATCGGGCACGTTATAATTGCAACTTACACTTTTTCTCTTACACTTTGTTTCATTCTGCCTTACATTCTCCCTATTTTACCTAATACGTAGCACATTAATTTCAATATGTCGTGGCAAGGTAAGTATCCGGCTGTCGCCATTGCGTTTTCACTCTTTGGCCTGGATGTTTTTTGCATTCGCCTGCTTTTGTACCTGGACTTGCAGTTTGCTAACGTGTAGCTTACGTGGATAACTTGATTGGCACCGGGAAAGTCGACAAGGCGGCAATTTACTCACGGGCTGGCGATAGTGTGTGGGCACAAACCGCAGGGTTCAATGCCAATGCTGCTGAAATCCAATCCGTCGTCAGAGGATTCGACGACCCCTCTTCCTTGCAGGCTTCTGGGTTGCACGTTGAGGGCCAGAAATACTTCTTGCTACGGTCAGACGATAGATCTATCTATGGTAAACACGATGAGTCTGGTATCATCGCTGTTCGCACCAAACAAGCTGTCTTGATTGCACACTACTCTGCACCCGTTCAAGCCGGTGAAGCTACCACTGTTGTTGAGAAGCTTGCTGATTACCTCATCAGTGTGTCTTACTAGACGTTCAACTATTGGCATTGTACCTACCAACCAAGAATTAGTTATATTGTCATTATAATATATATATATATATATACATACTTGTCTACCTGTGTTTTCTGACCCTGGGTACGTAGCAAAAAGCTTACACGGGCAGTATACGGACTCCTGCAAGCCTGTCTACAGTGGGGGCGACTAAAGGATGAGATAATAAAGGTCCAATGAGTGGTAATGATCTCAAAAATGCAACAATGACACCAAAGAAATCTCCAAATAGATTAAGAATCCCAAACAGCTCAACAGCAAATCCAATGAACGACCGTTTCATTAAAATCAAAAATACACCTATGGAAAAGCATATTGACCCTCGTCGTTTGCCTGGCCTGCTGAAAAATATTATCGTTCGTTGTATACCGATGATTAAAGCGATTCCTATAATGAAAAGGACCTTATCCTGTTAGTTGACCATTTTTACTCATAACCCATAAAGCAAAAACCTCAGCATAATATGACTTACATTACCAAATGCTAATAATGATGAATCAAAAAATGTTACTACACCCAGCCCAAAGAAAAATACTCCAGCCGCAGTAAACCCTACACCAAGCTCTGTGACCCATGTTAGTATACCTATCATCCCCATTCGCAATACGCTATAATGCCGCTGTGGCAATACTCACTTTGTATATCAGATAACCACATTTCAAGTATATCACAAGTCCGACAGTCGTGGTTTGACGTACCGTTTGCAATTAAAATCAAATAAAAGTGGTGTTTTTTTGGAAATTTTTCGCGTGTCGACGACTGGTAACCGAGTATACGTAACTATATAGACTGTACGTACGTGTACACTGATAAGTACTATATTTGGTTTGTGTCTTACTTGTGTGCTTTTCAATGTTGATAATCGATTGATCTGGCATCATCAACTGTTCAGCCGTACTATCCCGCTTGAGTGGTGGACGAATGGTCAAACATAGTCACCGGTCCCTGACGAAGGTTCTGGAAAATTTGAACATACGTACATGTACTGTACTGTAATAGTAGTTGGCAAAATGCCTGTTAAACACAGCTAGCGTATAATTGGAAACGAATGTTTAACGCTATGTCTCTGCTTATGTTGTGCGCATCACCATAGCGATCTGACAATAAACCCCAGACGCCCTCGATTTTTGGCAAGCTGAATTTCAACATGAACTGTATTGGCAATATTTTAAGTGAAGATAGTATACTTGAAGCTTCATATGTGTTTCTTTTATTTTGTTTAATATTCCAAAATAATGTACAGGTTGAATTTGTAGAATCTGGAGTGTAGAATCTATAATCTATATAGGTCACTCGATAACAAGTCTAATTAATTCGATGATCCAATTTTTTTCCTTTCCAGTATTCTTTTCGGGAAACGTTGAGGCATAAAAATCAAGCTGGATATATTATCTATCAAAATAGACCTTATGAGCCAAAAATAAATAGAAATTTTACGTAAATACGGGCATAATAACAAAATTGATTCGTGGTTGAAATATTTCATTGATCGGCAGGGGCACCACACAAATCATAATGATAATCACCATGGTAACAAAACATTTATTGTAAAGGGTTCAACCTAATATTATTACTAGTTCGGCATTCGTTGGATTTTGTATTCCAGATTTGGATACTTCGCATGACATCTAAATTCAAAGCAGTAGATCTTGCCAAGTTTGCTCACATGGTACAAATAAATAAGTAGTTGATATAAATTGCGGTGTTTGTCAAGTTCCGTTGGACTTTTGTAGATGATGAAGCGACCGGCTGAATTTGATTTCGATATTGATCAAAGCTATTATCAAATGATATTATAATGATATTATTTCATAATTATAGTCTTATTATATATTACAGAACCTAAAGCTCTACAGGGCTCAGATATTTTATGAATCCAACACTGCCAGTAGTTGCAGTGCTTGTTGATATGCTACCTGAGCTGTTGTAAACACCCGCAATCAAGTAAAAGTATTCACCATTTAAGCTGATTCACAAAAAAAGATCAAACTTAATAACACCTTGTAGATTGGCGGTGCTATAGCTGGATACTTTTAAAAGGTGCCAAGTTCTTTGATACAGTATCAAAAAGATGCAACAAGTTTGAGCACCAGCACCACAAAATCTGTAATAACCCGATGGACATCTCGACAAGGTAGCACACTTTGTGATGCTGTCAGCTAGTCACTGATGAATTTTAACAGAATACACCCATCATGAAATCGATGATGATATAAGAGATTGCCTGTCGTTAGCGAGATGGTGGCACTCACAAACAACCAGAATCAAGGACCTTTATCCGGCCTTCGCAATCACTATCCAAATCTCAACAAAACTCTCGATTTTTTCAGGCCATCAAGTACACAATTGTAGTACCATCGAAACATGTGTGTACCCATCTAAGAATCTATTTTTCCCTCGGTACGTTTTTTGTTAAATTCATAGTGAAGTCCAGCACGACTTGATCCCAAGTTCAGTATACGAGGACATCCATCTCTGTCACGTTCAGTGCGTGTACACTCGTAGCAGTAATATGCGTCAGAAACACCAGGTAGCCCACATAGAATACACCTTGATCCTGTGTGGCCAAACGAACATTCATCACATATCCGAACTTCGGTCGTTGGTCTAACAAGACTGTCACACACCGGGCATCTTCCGTCACACTTCTCGCATAACCGTCCCACACTTGTTCCTGGCAGCTTCAAGCACATTTCCAAATCAGCTTGGTGGCGTGAAGTCATTTTGAAAATAAAATACTGGCTGGTGGTAAAAGAAAAAAAAACAAAATCAATTCAATAGTTAAACAGATTTTAGTGTGGTGGTGAATCACGTAAAAATCGATCGATAGATGGCCACGGCCCGAGACAGAAACTTCCCCAGATTTTTCACCTGGAAAGAAAATGCATACTACACTCCAGAATAGACAAATAGTTGGTTTTTAATAAATTAAATGCTACATTTTTGCCCACTTAATAGTTGGCTACTCTTTTTATATGCGAGCGTCCTGCTCAGACGACTTGTCCTCCGTCTCTATGACATTACCATTATCATCGTTATCATCATTTTTATCTTGTTTTTCCGGCTCCTGACTAAGTGACAGCGACCGCTGGTGGTTGGGCAGTACTGCAAAATCAGGGTTGACTTCTACCACGCTGAACGTGCGTCCATGTAACGTGAAATCACCTTTACCCTTACGCATGAGCGATACACTACGTTTGATATCGCTTGTCTCTGATTGTTCTTGGTGCTGTAATGACTTCGACCGCGACACTTTGTTATCACGTAACGTCCTTACATCTCGCTTAACAACGTTCAAGCCACCAGCCTTACTCTCATCGTCGCTTTCATCGGATTTGACAGACATGCCTGTACTCTTATCACCAGAGCCTGTGCCAGGTGTATCAAATGGTCGCAAAGACTCGTGAATACTACTAGCCTCACTGTTAATGGACCGCAAGGGCAAGTCATGCGAGTGTATGCTGCCACCACCACCGCCACCACTACCACTCATGAGAGTCGAAGTACTGTACAAATCAAATTGCTTGCACTGGTCAAGCTCTACCTCTTGTTCACGAACAAACAAATCTCTGTAACAGAGTAACCGCTTCCGGTCTATCCAGTTCCAGTCAATTTTAGCTGCCAAACGTCCGGCAGCAAGTAAAACAGCTTCCCGAGTCTTTTGCTGTATAGGTGCCAGCAATTTTAGATGGGCACCAGTGCGCATTTTCTCGTCTAGCTGGGAGTCAAATATTTCCAACTTGGCAGATATCTCTGTCAGCTTGTGATCAATAGCCTTTATGCGCAGTGAATGAGCTTGACACCACATGTCCTTGTCGCTAGTCGCTAAATGAGGTTCTTGTAATAACTGGTTAGACGCATCCATACCCACATGAAACGTGTTAAACGCGGCGGCAAGATTTATCTTGTTCATCCAATCAAGCATATCGTCCTCATCAGGCGCCGCAAACCAGTCTTGAGCGCCTCCCCGGCTCACCAGCAAAAACGAGTACTTCTGGGAAGTCTCACCACTGTCAGACGTCAATGCGACCATATCGTTTGTCGAGATGACCGTGTTGGGATGGAATCCGTCTACAAGCACACGACCTGCGGGCAAACCCTGCCCATCCAAGCCTATAAAAGAGGACACTCTCGACAAGGGATGCTCAACATCATTATCTTCCTCAAAAGAAGCAACACCAGCACCAGAACTAGCATTAGCACCAACACCAACGCCAGCACCACTAGCGTTATCAGATAAGACTCCGGCAGGGTCTTCAGGGATCAGTGATACTGACGACGACGAGGAAGAGTTTTGTTGGTTGAGAATTGTATTTCTTACCCATGCAACATCTTTAAACAGGTATAGCTGGCTTGCAGTTAACACTGCACCCCATTCTTTCCAACTGTTTCTCGAGTAGAGCATGCGTCTCGCCTCACGGCGATAAAGCGTACCAACTTTCACCACTTTAATATCCACCACACCCGGCTGTGCCCTTACTATGTCAGGCAAATCTGAACTGTGCACGTATGCGCCTGGACGAGAGTTCTGTGAAACTAACTGTAACGACGGCCCATTTAAAAACTCATTTTTCAAGTTCAGGTATTGTTCAGTTGACTCTACCTGACAGTATCCATAGGGGTCTTCAAGTGGGATAACATTAGATAGTTTTGGCCGGATAGTGTCAAGCTTCCGATCAATCATCAACAGGTAAGGATCAATAAGATCTTTACTCGACCGAAACGACGAGTTACGTCTCGACCACGTGGTTCTTTGCTGTTGCAGAACGACACCTCCTGACGGAGCAGAAACCGGCTGAGATTCTGGCGGTGCCATGGTCGAGCTAGTGACAGGTGGTGGAGACGGCGGAGGTAATGGTGGGGTAGATATTGGAGGTGGTAATGCAGTATAAAGTGTCGGCGAAGTTGAAATCAATACCCCAGCAGTCGCACTAGGTAACGCCGGCGTAGACAAGAGGTTATCAAATAAAGAGATTTCCTCTTTACTGTGAATGAATGGGGTATAAGTAATATTATCATAAAAACATTCCAGAATTTCCTTTTGTACACCCTTAGCATTGGTGTTACGTACATAATCCGACTTCTGCATTTTATACTTGTTATTCTTGTTGAAAAAATCTGTATGTAAGATCATTAATGAAAAAACCACAATATAGGCCACCTCACTATTGACATAGATATCCGGGTTACACTTGTGATATGTTACTGCGAAACATTCCAAGACACGGTCAATCTGCTGGGTTTCCGAAGGCAGTCTTACAGTCACCAAAAACTTGCGTAATGCCATGTCTAGAGGATCCTTACTGAAATCAAAGCAGTTAATGAAACATTGCAGTACCTGCCGGTAGAAATCTTGATCTTTGGAAGCCAAAACTGCAGCCATAATGCTATCAGGATATAGTAACCGGATTCTTGAAAGGTAACTTTCAGGAGACTCATTTTCCTCACGAGAGGGTACCTCTGGCCACATATCCAATCTAAATTTATCTTCTAACACATGGGATTTAGACGCTGTAAAAGAAGAAGAGGAAGGACCTGTTCTGGATGATAGTAACCCTCCTAGTAATGGCCCACCCATACCCGAGGAAAGCCCGCCACTAGTGCCTGGCGATGACAAAGCACCCAGAGTTTTGGATCTACGTCGTCCAAGACCTTGGGAGCTTGCAGGGTTTCCTGCTACACCATCTGGCTCAGCTTCCTCAGATGCAAGTGATGATATAGAGCTTTTCTTTTTTTTCTTATCAGATTGACTGGATATCGACCGTATCATTGGGTAAGGTCGCGCTAAAGACTGGGATCCGCTGTCGCCAGTCTTGACTGGGCTCATTTCTCCACTACTACTGCCACTATGATGTTGCTGATGATGATGATGGTGATGCTTTTTGGTTAATGATTCTGACCGTCGCCGATTAGCAATAGCTGCTGCTACAGATACCTCAGCATCTTCACTGCTGCCACCGGCCTCGCTAGTGAAAAACTTAGACATGGCACGTTTAGTGAACCTTGCAAATTGGGTAGCTTTCAGCGAGGAAGAAGAAGAGGATGATACAACAGACGCATCGACAGTAGCAGGCGATGCCACAAACGACAAAGCTGGTTGATTTGAACGAGCTTCACTTGATGTTCTTTCGTTCCGCGATCCAGCAGACTCACTCCCTGAAACAGAACCTGACCGATTATTTCCAGATTTGTAAACAGAATTTCTAGTCTCATCACTCAGAGAGTTTGGGAAAGGTTTAGTGTCTTTGTAATCATCTTCATAATCGTCGTTGTCTCCATCTCCATCTCCATCCCCATCCACGACATCATTGTCATCAGCGTTGTCGTCATCAGTCAATTCATGGTTCGCACCAGTACTTGGCCCAGTGCTTGCAATTACATTTTCCTTTGTCAAATCTTCAAACGACTTGCGCAATTTTGAAAAACTAAACCGCGACACTAACGAGGGCGTACCAGAAGATGACCCTGTTAATGATCTTTCGCTCCGTTTAGACGACCAGGACGGTTTGCCGAATAACGTGAACTTACTTCCAGAACTACCCACCGGCGAAGTGAAATTAGTCCCCGTACTCGACGGCTGTGTAGACGAAGGTACAGGCGGGACTGACGGAACAGATGATGGAAATTCGACACTGTTTTGAGATGCTACCGACGAAGCCGATGAACCGGGATGCCCATCATTCTGCGGGTCATCATTGGTTTCTGGAAATGCAATTTCGGGTATAATGAGATTCCGAGACGACGGGTCTGTGGCATAATTTTGTTCATAATCAGATGATTGCTGATATGGTACCAAAGGTGGGTTTGAATCTTGGTCGTCATCATTGCCATTACCATTATTGGTTCCACTATTACTGCCCATTTCATGTTCATTGGATGTAGAAGGAGCCGTGTCCAGCACGACTTCTGATGAGTGTTTTTTCCTCCGCAGCAACATAGATGCCATAATGATCTAGGAACCAAGTCCTACTTGATGTATTATGATATTGCTTTTGTGATTACCAAGGCTATTTGTCGGGGGATTATCCGGACTCGTTCCCCCCAATTGACTTGCAGTTACCCCGAGCACAAACAGAAAACACACCAATTCGTAAATATTCAAAAAATAATGCCTAAAATAATTCTGTTAGGATTTAGTCGCGGTTATTCCAGAAACATGCCACTTGCCCCTGGCCGGTGCTGGGGAAGTTACCACCTAAGTGCACAGCCAAGTAATGTCCCGAAATGATTCTACCAAACGGTACTGGAGTCAAAAACACTTACAATAACCAAGCCACAAACAATACCGGATAAATCACACAGCATTAAAAAAAGGGGAAATAAAAAATCAGAGCTAGCAGATAAACTGGTGACCCTCCGTGGTCATTGATATTGAACGTTGGGCTGTATACGTGTTGTAGCTGCAGGTAGTAGAAACGTACCTCGTTTATAGTAATGTTACGTTACGGTGTATACGTGTGCGTATGCCAAAAAGCGTATACGTACGCTGCACGCGGCGTTTGAAACGTTAAAAGTCAACACATGCATGTGAGTTCTACAATCGACTATTAGAGAAGATCTGCACGTGACTGATGAATTTTTTTGAGTAAGCCTAGAATGCGGAGAAAATTACTGGACGGGGGTCCACATGATGAGTTACAGGTAGTGCTGCCATTTCTCCACAATTTATTTTACCAGTAACTTTCAGTAATATTTTCCAGCATTTGAACAAACAATGGATAACAATATAACTACAGAAGTAAGCACAAGAGAGGAACCGTGTTGTATTATTACAGTAGGACTAACAGTACAGGAACTGGCAAAACACAATACCCAGGGGTCGCTCTGGGTGGCTATTGATAACAATGTATATGATGTGACCAAATTTCAAGAGATACACCCCGGCGGTAAAAAAATATTGGCACGTATGGCAGGAAAAGATGCAAGCAAGCAGTTCCACAAATACCATGACTTTGGAAAAGTCATGAACAAGTACGGGAACAAACTGCGTATCGGCAAATTGATAACGGAATCATCACCAAGCAAGATGCCAACCCAAACCTCACCACAAGCGCTGGTAAAAAAGGAAGTGAAAATTGCAAACGTCGCAAACACTCCATTCGGCACTAGAGTCCAGGAGTTTGGAGATAATCTTCCATATGCAGATCCTGCGTACATGCAAGGATACTTCACTCCGTACTACAACGAGACCCATTATGCGTTGCGAGCAGAAGTGCGCCAATGGGTCAGTGAGAATATTGATCCATACGTTGATGAGTGGGATGCCACAGGAGAGTGTTCTTCAACTCTATACAAACAGTTTGCCGAGCAAGGCTATCTTGGTGCGTTGGTTGGATTGAAGAAGTACCCAACAGAGTATACCAGATACCGAATAACTAGTGTACCAGCCGATAAAATTGATGCATTCCACGAAGCAATAATTGTTGACGAAGTTTGTCGCGCAGGATCCGGCGGTCTTATATGGCATCTTATGGGCGGATTCTCCATTGGGATACCGCCTGTGTTCAAGTATGGCCGAGAATCATTGAAAAACCGAATCTTGCCACAAATTCTCAATGGCGACAAGAGAATATGCCTGTGTATAACTGAACCTGATGCTGGATCAGATGTTGCAAATATAAAAACAACAGCTACCAAGACCAGTGATGGTAAGTTCTTTGTCCTTAACGGAACAAAAAAATGGATAACCAATGGTATTTGGGCTGATTTTTTCACCGTAGCCGTACGCACTGGCGGTCCAGGCATGCAAGGAATTTCTGTATTATTAGTTGAAAAAACCTTCCCTGGAATAACTGTGCGTAAGATGGAAACCCAAGGCATGAGAATTTCTGGCAGTACATATATCACTTTTGAAGACGTCAAAGTACCAGTTGAAAATATCATTGGCAAAGAAAACCAAGGTTTCAAAACAATAATGACAAATTTCAACCACGAGCGCATGGGAATTATCTTACAATCACTGAGATTTTCTCGCGTATGTTATGAGGAGTCTTTGAAATATGCACATCAGCGAGAAACGTTTGGCAAGAAGTTGTATGAACATCCGGTAATTCGAAACAAATTAGCACAAATGGCTATACACATTGAGCCCCTATCTGATTGGACTGAAACACTAATCAACCAGTGCTGGCTTATGGAAGACCAGGAAGCCATGCTAAGACTTGGAGGTGCAATTGCTGGATGCAAGGCATTTGCAACGCAAACTTTTGAATTATGTGCAAGAGAAGCTTCACAAATATTTGGCGGATTAGCCTATACTCGTGGAGGTAAAGGGGCTAAAGTTGAACGACTGTATCGGGAGGTACGAGCTTTTGCAATTCCTGGAGGATCAGAAGAGATCATGCTGGATCTATCTATCCGACAAGCAGTCAAAGTTCACAAGTTCATTGGAGCCAAGATTTAAAACACTAAATCACTTCTCAAGACCCATTTATTTCCATCAGTAACTTTGTTTCCCTCATGTAGCATACAATCATCACCATGTTTATGTAAAAGTGCCATCCCCCTTTCAGGTGATACGTAAGTAGGCTTAGTTTTACTATCAGGATGGAAAATTGTTTCACCACCTTTAACTTGACCAGCAGAAACACCCGTCAAGTATATGAGCAAAGTCCACCTTGTGGTACCGTATCTAGTCTTAACAGATTCATCATAGTGTGCACCAAAATAATGGCCCTTTTGGTATCGGTAGACTCGTATATTTTCGTTCAAGCCAATACAATCTGCAAATCTAGGATCATTCTTGAGTGAGACTTTCAGCTTACCCCAAATAACTTTGGCAGCATCAAAGTCCTCCCATTGTGCCCTGTCGTTGACTCTAGCAGCGTATCCTCGTTTCTTCGGTGCTTCTGTAGTTGTAAATGCTACAGATGGACGTGATGAATTCAGTTCCTGAGTGTACCACTGTACCAGATCATTGCACAGTTTATCGCTGAAGAAATTTTGTAAAACGTAAACTTGATCCTCAATAACGGTCAGAACTTTTGTCTTCGTATTATCCTTAACAAGCGATGCCGGCCATTGTGGCGTTATATTTTTGGATTTCACCATGCCAATTACAGTTCGAGGGTAATTACAAGATACTGGAGGCCCTGGTCAGTTTTTTACTAGTACTGTTGTGCTACAAACTAGAATTTTCGATCAGCCGCATATTGCTAACATCACTCCTTTTTAACATTATTACCGAGTACTTAAGTACATACTGGTGTTAAATATAATACAGGCATGGTATAACAACACAAGATTTTTGTTTCAAGCAATACCTTTTATAAATGACGGATAGAAGAGGGCCACAGGCCGAGTCAAGTGGCACTCGTACAGAGGTTGAAGAACGACCAGCAGAACAAGCAGGACCAAGTGTATTAAGGCTCCGAGCAGAGGAACCACGAAGACAAGTGCGATGGTCTGAAGATGTGGTTGATAATGAGAACCTTGGACGCAAAAAAACCAAAAGTAAGCAACGATAAAGCACCAAAAAACAAAAAAAAAAAGGCATTAGACAGAGTATCTGTTTATTTCAGGACACTAACTAACTCATTATAGTATGTTGCATATTCACGCCCGCGCGCGAGTTTGGAGAGTCGAGCTCTGAAAGTGAGAGCGATTCTGATTCATCATCATCGTCGTCCTCGTCATCTGACAGCGACAACGACAGCGATGGTTGCTGCTCTCATTCCCATTCCCACTCCCACTCTCATAACTCAGCAGATGAAAGCAGTAATAGTAACAGTGGAGGGAATAACAACGAAGTACAACGACCTAGGCATAGACATCGCAGAGACCGTCCTAATGCTTACGAAAGACAGCCCAAAAACACTAAAACGAAGTCTAAATCATCTACTGTTACCACCACCATACCTTCATAATTTACGGTATAACCTGTATTTATTATTATTATCATTATTATATCCCCCCTTTTATCTTACTATGTGGCCACACACGGTATTGCTGCTGCCATTACTGGTGGTGTTGCGTCATTAAAGTAAAGGCAAAAAAAAATTAGTGCACGTGACTGATCAACACTACGTTTTAGCCGTTGAGAATTGATGATCGATTAAGCTCAAATGCATTTAACGTTATTAACGTTATGTACACAACACAAAAAGTATAGGAGGGGCGATATACAAAGGGAAAGTTGGCTCCTTTCTGTTTAGATGGGTGCAATTTTACTTACAATTATCAACATCATTAATATTTATCTATCATAATGGCACTTCCCTCGGAATACCTTGACGAGCTC
Organism: Groenewaldozyma auringiensis; assembly: GCA_030574195.1. Lineage (NCBI taxonomy): Eukaryota > Fungi > Ascomycota > Dipodascomycetes > Dipodascales > Trichomonascaceae > Groenewaldozyma > Groenewaldozyma auringiensis. The sequence goes on from JAJMEP010000034.1 coordinate 97,599, forward strand.
AATGCTCTGAACCGTGAGGTGCAGACTAACCATCCTACTGATGTGCTTCAATTTTGTGCCAATTACTTTCTCAACAGACTACAGCAGGAACGTTCGGAGTTGAGACGTAATGCCGGTATCGTATCTGATAACAAACTTCCTCGAGACGTGGCACCACAAGACCCAACATCTCCAGCCGCTGTTACTGTTAGTGGCGGAGATGATGGCCCATTGTCACCCAGTGGAGGTGCTTCAAGCGGTGTTGGAGGCTTCAAGACCCCTTCATTCAATTTCCATTCCTTCAGTAATGGGGACCCCACCGCTTCACATGATGATTCTCGTGGCGCCGATAAACAGGAATCTCAAATACGGTTAGGCTTTAATCGTAGAAGCTCTGTATCTGCCGAGAGTCTTGACCCAGAGTCTATCAAGAACTTGCCCAATAAGAATAGTGGAAAGTCCTTGACGGAGTCACAGAAGGAACGACTTTTCAGAATCTTATCAAAGAATTTCTTGTTCAGCCGTCTTGATAAAGAGTCAATTGAGATCTTGCTTTCCGCTTTGGAAGAGAAACACGTGCCCAAGGACGTTGAAGTCATCAAGCAAGGTGAAGAAGGTGATTATTTCTATATTATCGAAAGTGGTACCGTTGATATCATTCGTGATGGTAAGAAGGTCGCCACTGGTAACACCGGTGGTAGTTTTGGTGAATTGGCATTAATGTATAATTCTCCTCGTGCTGCTACAGTTGTCACAACTACTGATTGTGTTTTGTGGTCATTGGATAGATTGACTTTTAAGAAAATCTTGCTTCATACTACTCAAGATCGTCGGTCTATGTACAGCGAATTTCTTAACTCAGTTCCCATTTTGCAAGGCCTTGATCCATACCAACTGAATAAGATCGCAGATGCTCTCAATACTGAGACTTTTGCCAAGGGTGACATTGTTGTCCGCGAGGGAGACGTTGGTGAGAACTTCTATCTTGTAGAATCTGGTGAAGCTGAAGTGACAAAGAAAGATCATCAAGGAGTATTACAGCGTATCAGTAAAGGCGGGTACTTTGGAGAAGTTGCATTGTTGAATAATTTACCAAGACAAGCTACTGTAACTGCTGCCACCGAACTCAAAGTAGCTACTTTGGGTAGCTCAGGGTTTTCAAGGTTATTAGGTCCAGCAGTTGAAATTCTCAAACAGCATGATCCTACACACGGACAAGTACACCAACAGAACTAAGGCCATATATATATTTGTATATGGGATATAACGCATTTAAGTCATTATTATGTTAATTATTTTTTATTCTGTTTTCATTTTGGTTTTGTTTTAATAAAATAAAATAAATCTATTCAGTCTATAGTGGTCGTACGTTAAAAAAATAATTTATCATTACTGCCAAAGAGAAGCAGTCTTCATATGCTCAATGGGGCTAAAATTGAACATTTTCATGCCAATTTCAAAACTATTTTGCACAATAGTCTTTGCCTCTCGTCGTACATTTTTTTCAAAGTCTGGTATCCCAAACGTAGCAACCTTTTCTGGTCCATACTGTGCAATACGTTCTATAAGGTCCCCCACATCTCTAAGAGCTACATTAACTCCCATAGCTGCTGTGGGAGGCATTGCATGAATGGCGTCTCCAATGAGTGTAACCCGTGAAGTAGGATCCCATTCAGGTAAACTGGGATCAACTGTAGTTATCTGCAGAGTAGACGTTTGTGATGGGTCTTGCGATTCGAAAATGATTCTAGAAGAAGGGGTCCAGTTACTTGACAATTCCAATGACAAGTCCCTAGACCTTTCGTGATCCCACCACCATGAGTTTTCGTTTTCTTTTGTAACTTGTGATTTTTTCACTATCATTACCCAATACATGTAATCTTTTGGTATATTGACGGACCCGATTTTCCTCGATGGTCCGGCATTTTTGAATTTTATAGGTTCGAGAAGAACCGTGACTGGACGGGTAGGGTTGGTATCACGAAGCATGGTCATACCTTTTAATGCATTGGGGTCCAGCTTTGATTCTAGCTCAGGAGTAAGTAGAGTCTTACCGTAAACTATGGTCATACCAGTGTCCAAAAACCGGTAATTTGGTAGCAGTTGTTTACGCACTCCTGAACGTAATCCATCTGCACCTATAAGTAATGATCCTGTTTCGCTGGTACCGTCAGAGAAATGCGCAGTCACTCCAGTATCAGTTTTTTCGAACCCCACAAATTCCTTGTTGAACGTGATATCATCGTTGTCAAGTCCATCTAATAGCACGTCTCTGAAAACCTGTCTGTCAACAGTCAGAGGCATCTTGATATCGTCGTCGAGCCGGGGTAATGGAGGTGCACCACCGCCAGGGATATGCTTCCCAGTAACTGGGTTGGTAGACAGGCCTATGCTGCCTGGATCAAAATGCGCAGCTGTCTGATTACACAGATCCCATATCCGAGAATTCACAGCATATTTGACGGCCTCAGTACCTGGCGAACTTATACGCAACCGGTATCCTTGAGCTCGGAAATCTTTTTTCAAATCGCGCTCAAATAATTTAAAGGGGACATTAAATTTCTTGAGTCCTTGGGCAAGACTTGCACCAGCGATACCTCCACCTATGATCAAAACTCGACCCATTTTCTACAAAACTTGGACAGAAGTACTACCTAGTGAATGGTACAGGAAGGAAATAATAGGAATTTTATATACCAAGGCAACCTAACGGAGTTTTTATAAAACTTATCACTGAAAAAAAAAAGGATCGTCGTTGTTGGTTAACTAGTTTAGCTGTACAGCGCACGTAATGCTCCCTCGACCATACTCCGTCAAAGGCCGCACACACACAAAAAAAAAGATCTTAGTAATACTGCCGAGACACACACCGCCTGAAATTCCCCCGCGCGTATTAGAATAAGATAATGAGATTGATATCTTTTCTTTACTTATTTGTTTATTTATTTGTACAGAGCTAGCTAGCTATCTGACTAAAGATAAAATGATCTTTGAGTGTACATCCAAGTAGTTGTAATTGAAGAAACAATCAAAGGTCCGAGTAATCCTTTATCGAGCTTAGCAGTACCAAACACCAGCCATTCAGAAATGAAATGGAACCCCGCAATGAGATAAGAAGCCAAGGTGATATAGTAAACCTGGGGGTTGCTAATGTTGTATGCCGACACGAGTCGTACAATTGCAGATAAAGCTGTCCAGGTACCGAAAGTTCTTGCTTGGAGCGGTGTAACTTGGTTTGGTTGAGCACTGTAAACTCGTCGAGTCAAAGTCACACCACCCAAATATCCCTGAGCCGAATTGAATAATGCTACAACAGAGATCTGTAAGTTAGAGAAAAAGATACACAGGTACAGATAACTGGACTCGACATACAAAGGCCATCCACAAGGGAAGGTATCCCTCCGACTGAGGTAAGATACTTGACATTTTTTGGATCTGAGTGATCTTGTGTGAAAAAGATCTCTCGCAGGTTAATGATTAATCATCGGCGATTGTACCCACCATCGATCGGGGTCTGATATTCGTTATTTCATACCATAGCGGCGGCACGGGTCACCAGTAGTAAGTAAGTACGTACGTAGCACATTTACATCGTGTGCTGCCATACTAGCTAGTGAGATCTCAGGGGGACTTTCCGAGGCCTCGGGGAATGAAATTCACTACATGTACCCATCAATAAATGTACAACTACCACTACTAACTGAGTGAAGTTAGGAACAAAAATGAGCAAGTAATGTACTCAATGTTGATATTTACACATACAATATATTTACATCAATCATCTGAACGTAGCAGATCACCTTTACTTTTCATTGACTTGATAGCATCCTTTTCAAGGGATTCTAAAGTTGGCGTAGGTCTTGGTTTATTCAATGGAGCTAGGATGTTAGATCACGAAACAACGTATTTCTTAAAGGGGTGTGCCATGTTTGGGATACTTACTTTCAAAAACCGAGCCTGCAACAGTAACTTTTGATGGAGTAGTTGCAGCATCAAAAATAAATGCCCAATAATCAATAACTCGTTTATCCCGAGTATCGATTTTCTTGGTGTTAGTATCTAGCCGAGCCAGCCTTTGAGTTGAATCTATTCTGTAAATCACCTGCACATGACTCAAAGGTGACCCGGGAATATCCACAGGCTGAATATTTACAACTTTGGGTATGGCATTGAATTTGGTAACTTTCCAGTCGTATAGAATATTTTTGGGCATTGATTCAACTCTACCTCGTAAGGCCTCATAAACCCATATGCTTGTTTCGGCCTTGATAGGGGCTAAGTTACGAGTGGCAACGGCTTTATTGATATTGACGTAGTTTTCCAATGCAAGGTTTCTCCATTCAGTGAATTTGGGTTTCAGTTTGCTTTTGAGCCGAAATTGACCGACCATGTAAGTGTTCAAACCAAACTGAACTAACCGTCTACCAATACCTTTAAGTCGCAAAACAGGAGATGAAAACCATGAAGGTAAATGCGACTTGGCAGGATGAATGTAAAGATCTATATGGTTAGTTGGAGAAAAGAAAACTGAAGTGGAAAAAAATATGACAACGGGGTGCTGTTTCTTTTTTTTTTTTTTTTTTTTTTCCTTTAAAAATTTCCATCAAGCTTACCTGTAGCAACACCTATATGATGCTGGCTGAGCTTCGCAGCAGTATCGTTAGATGCCCATCTTCTAGCTCCAAAAGAGTGTGTCAAAGGCCGCCTTAACAGGCCAATCTGGTTCGGAGAGTATCTCATGCTGAGATCAAAGATTTTCGATGAATGGAATCTCCCAGCCAACTGGAGGTTAGCCTTTAAAGTTTGGCTGTTGCTACTGTAGTACAGGCTTTTGGGTGTAAGAAAGCTAAGGTCGACAGGGCCGATTGACGGTGCATGCACATTAATCACAAGTTCCGATCTACAAGCCTAGCCAGAGGCTGTACGTACTACAGGTTATTATCATTTGATATAAGAGATCATATCAGTAGTCTTAGGATTGCTGATTTTTACATGACCTAATTTGAACCTTGACTTGCTTCAGGTGACTAGTACGGATGTATCTTGGTAGAATTGGCTTATACTGGCAAAAATTGCCTTTGTTGCGTAGAGCTGAATGGCCGTCCATATGTCATAAGTATCGTCATTCTTGCTTTCTCCCAGGATGTAGAAGCAAACCGTATGTTCCAGTACTTAATTTTATAAAATTTTTTGTCGTTTAGTCTATTTGTACCCTTGTAAGACGTAGGAAACGGGTTGCAATAGACTGTACCGAGTTTTCCACAAGAGGGTCGTCATTTACTTACTGATCTGCCCGCGGTTGCTACTACTGCACGCACAGGTGCAAAGAAGAAACAGAACCCCCATGCCTGATTTCAGAGCAGTAAGTAAATATTAGCAAGCTATTTGGGTTTACTTAGTAATTTTCAATTCTTATTTTTTGCAAATATCTCACCGTGGTTACTCGAACCAGCTTCCCTACAAATCATGATAATAGCAAATTTATGGATTCGACACTACAAGTACTATACAAAGATATGAGTCACCTGTTTTAAAAGTACATCCAAGAGAATGATATGATAATATTCCTACAGTGAAAAAGTGAATGGATATGACTATAATGAGACACTTTAGTGAACGGAAGCACCGGTAGCACGACCCTCAGCATTTTCAACAGCAGAGTTAACCTGTTCACGAAGACCGGAAGAAGCACCACCAGTGATACCCAAGACGTTGACAGAGAAAGGTCGCAAGATGTTCACATAGACGATACGAGCACCGCCGAACTGAGGCAATCCCAAGAACAAGAACAAAATGGTCTTGAAAACCCAGTAGAAGGGGATCCAGTACAAGATAGCTCTAGACCAGAACTCAATAACTGAGAATGCAGCATAAACCACCCAGTAGGTCAAATAGTGAGTGTCATCAGCAGTAGTTTTAGTCTCCAATGCCAATAAAGAGTAGTAACCAGGGATGATAAGAGTAGCAAAGTTTGCCAAAAATTGACCAATACCACCAACGTTAAGGAAAATCAATAAGAAGTAGGCAGCAATAGCACCTAAAAAGACATACATCTTGGGCACACCTGTGAACAAAGAAACCAGTTAGTTCAAGGTCGAAATCATGAAAAATTTCACAAAATAAAAGTGCAGCAAAGAAAAATAAAACATACCTGACTGAGCTTCTAATTGCTTGATGGATGGATACTTATCCAATTCCTAAAGAAAAAAACCCCATGTTAATAAACGGTACTAATTAAACAATTAAACAAGAACCAGAGAGCAACTTACCTTGTCAACGCCATTGAGGAATGACTGAACAGAATCTTGCACGGATGATAAAGAAGACATTTTTACAAATTTCGGGTGATAGTAATAATTTTTTTTTTCCACGGAAGGTTGTGAAGAAAAAAAAAGAGAATAGGAAAGAAAACAAAGTATAACTGGTAAGATTAACATTACAAACCGGTACAACTGCGGTAGATAGGGTTACTTACCCCCTTAGCCGTAAAAAAAGAACACAAACGATTTATGCGCTTATTATTATTATTATTGTTATTGTTATTATTGTATTATCCGTTTATACCGATCGTCATCGGCATCAACTAATCAAAAATAAAACAGTTATCCGATATGACGATATATGAGTTCCAAAATTTCACCTTGCGATCGAAGTGTCTCTGGATCATTCGAGAAGTTTCAGTATTAGGGTGAAATCAATTGGAAACATAGAATAATGTGACTTCTTTCAACATTGAATATAATGGAATACCATAGTCAAATAGACGAGGAGAAGACCAATAGATTGATACCAATATCAATATCATTTAATGATAAAAAAATTTAAAATATCTCTACAGATATCACTTCATTGGACAGAGAGAACCATTTCAAAAGGCAGTCAGAACAATTAAGTGCCTTTGTGTACAATTAGTATATTGATATCAATGGGTGGATCCATAATATGTACTGAAACAATTAATTTTTGTGGTCTGGGATTTTTTAAGTGACAAAACTTCCCAGTGCCACGTAAACTATTGTAAGCAATAAGGAGTGCTTCTTGTGAATCCTGTTTGAATGGGACTTTCAAAAGTCCATTGCTTATAAAATATAAGGTAATTTTATAAAAATTTGCGTGTCAGACAAACGATGTAAGAAGTAAAACAGAGGTTTGAACTACGTGAGAAAGCGGCAAGACAATAGAGTTCTAAAAAGGATTCCTGTCAAACCTTTTAAAAAGTAGTAATAACAAAAAATCATCATTGTCATAATGTTAAGCCTTCCAGATCAACAGAAAGAAACCCCCATTCAAGGAAAGATGAATTACTGGAACCACGTTATAATTCGGATATGTACAATTTAGCTAATAGTAGTAACCATAAGAATATCTAAATATATCAATATCAGAGTAAACTGTTAACACCGAGATCCATTTTATATCAATGATAATGGTATCTTCTTACCAGTAGTCGTGGTAGTGGAGTGGCTATCGGAGCTCCATGTTAAAAGTGCTTGCAGGGGACCTGGGGTGTATGACGGGGACCCGGTATGGGAAGTTAACTGCTACTAGCATAGTGTGATATAGAGTAAATTTGCGTTATGTGGGATGTTAAAGCCGAGCTGTAAGGCTCTGACAATATTACATAATACAGTTGTTATGTATATCTCCGAAAAAAGCAAACAATAACCAAAAAAAAATTGTGTTACGTAATATCAACCCTCACCATGAAGCCAAGACTATCTCCGGCATATGATGATGACGATGATATCGATTTAATGGGGTAGTACATGGAGACTTCACAGCGGTGGGTTACTACGTATACGTGTACATACATTGCATGCAACTATCTGCCTTAGCTTACGTCGCCAGCAAAGCACACCCTGCCATCTCTACTAGTACTAGCTCTATACTAGTAGCTCTACTGCAGATACCATATACAGTACTTACTCGGTGATAGTACCTGTGGTAATAGCTTCACGATTGGCCTTGGTCAATGCACACATGGGGCAGATATGGCTTCGGATTTAAGCATTCATTGGCCGCCCAGTCTAAATAGTGTCATGATATCACGTACCACTATCAGTTGCTTTCGTATTAGCAAAGCTAATCACCGAGGTACAATCAATCCCACAGTACAACAGCCAAGGTATACTTACACTTATACACACACATTACATGTAGTATACGCAGTTACTTAGCGTTCAAGCGATCATGACTCAGCATTAATCACGCCGTATAGTGTAATATTGGTGTATAATTTAACGTTATTTACCTTCGGGGCCCGACAATATTGCCGCCAGATAGGGGACACATGCGCTAATGGTGGTTACACACACCCCAGACTTGAAAGCCTATATAAACTCCTGATCTGGAATCCTTGGAAGAAAAAAGTATATAAAGACTCCGCAAGTATCTTTATTCCTACTCCTACTACTACTTCTTCTTCTTCTTCCATCCTACTTTACTTTACGTGCTTTCTCGTTTAGTTTTACTCAATTGATCACAAGTTGATAGTATCTGACAATGTCTGTTATTCCCAAATCTGAATACCGATTTTTGGGACCTACTGGTCTCAGAGTTTCTTCTATTTCCCTTGGTGGCTGGGTCACTTTTGGCCAGGGCAAGCAAGTTGAAGATGATACTACTTTGAAGATTTTCGAAACTGCCTATAAGCTTGGTATTAATTTCTTTGATACTGCTGAAGGTTATGGTAGCGGCGAGTGTGAAATCTCGTTCGGTAAGGTTATCAAGAAGCTTGGCTGGAAACGAAAGGATTACGTCTTGTCTACCAAGATCTTTTTTGGTCCTGGCGGCGGTGTCAATGACATGGGATTGTCTCGAAAGCATGTCATTGAAGGTACAAATGCTTCTCTTGAGCGATTGCAAGAAGACTATGTCGATATCATTTTTGCTCATCGTCCTGATAATTTCACTCCTATGGAAGAAATTGTTAGAGGGTTCACTGATGTTATTCGTCAGGGTAAGGCATTCTACTGGGGTACTTCCATGTGGAGCGCTTTCCAAATTGAACATGCTCATCACATTGCTACCAAGTACAACTTGATTCCTCCTGTGGTTGAGCAACCCGTTTACAACTTGTTGAACCGTGAGCAGTTTGAAAAAGAGCTCTACCCCATTTTCAACGAGTACAAGTACGGTACCACTGTTTACTCCCCTCTTGCTACTGGGTTGCTTACTGGTAAGTATAGCAAGGGTATTCCAAAGGGATCAAGATATGACGAAGGTAATATCAACAAGGAGGCTTACTTGCCTCGTATTTTTGACACCTTGTTCAACAGTGAGGAGGCTAAGATCAATTTTGAAAAGATTCAAGAATTCCAGGCACTTGCTGATGAATTGAAGGTAGACCTTGCTCCTCTTTCTTTGGCTGTCTTGCTTAAGAACAAGAATGTTTCTACTTTGATCACTGGTGCCAGTAAGCCTGAACAGGTTGAACAGAACCTCAAGGCTTACGAGGTTTTGCCATTGGTCACTGATGAAGTTTTGGAACGTGTTGAAAAGATCTTCAAGAACAATGCTGTTCCCACTAAGGGTCCCTTTGACAGAGCCTAATTAAAAAAAATGGGTATTAGTTTTAGGTAAGTAGTATTTTATTAAGATAATATTATAATATCATTATAAATAAAGGGTAATTATTAAATGCAACCAAGTAAGGGGGGAAAAAAAAGGAGTTTGCTTATCTCAATCTCGTAACTTCAACTAGGAACTGTTCAAACCCAAGAGAAATATGTCCATCTCTATCAGTATCATACTTCTTGAACGTATCGGTGACTGATTTCAGGTGTATACATGATTGAACAAACATATCAAAAGACATTGCAGGCTCAGCATCATACTTCTTGGGGTCCAGTCTCGCATAAGTTTTGAACATATAACTTATACATTTCCCAGATAAACTGTATCCAAATGCACTCAATGCGGTATTGAACTCATGATGATTGATATTCCCACTTCTATCGCTATCAAACTTATCAAAGATATTTCTCCATTCATACAAATATCTCCATAGTTGACAAAACTCGCCAAAATCTATAGCGTTATCTCCATTTCTATCAAACATGCGTATCATGAGCTTGACCGTGTCTCTATTAAACTTGGAATAGTCCCCATTCACTAATGCACTAGCCAGTTCCGATTCTGTAAGGAATCCTGAGATTTTCCTGTTAACATTGCTGAACAATGTTCTGAGATGATTCTCACTATTAACACTGTTAGAAGAGTACCCAGAAACAATCGATGAAGAAGATGAAGATGGTCCTAGCCTGGGACTTCTAGGTGGAAACCCTTGGCCGCCACCATTTTTAGGTGGAGTACTCCCACCCATCGTAGGTTGATTGAAGTTCCCCGATGGCTTACGTCCCACGCTGTAAGGATTGTGCGCAGCAGGAGCTGGTTGCGGCCGTGTTGGAGAAGACGAAGCAAAAGTGACATTAGGCTTACGCCCGACATTAATAGGAATAGGCTGACTGTTCATTGGCGGCCCATTATTAGATGCAGCGTAACGTGGTTTAGGTGTAGGAGGAATATAGCCCATACCAGATATCCCACCAGTCCCATTGGATGGGACACGACCGGAATTCGCATACCCTTGGTAGTAATCTTCTTGATGATACTGCTGAAGCTGTTGTTGATACTGCTGCTGTTGATATTGTTGCTGCTGTTGTTGTTGCTGTTCACTCCAGCTTGGACCAAAAGTCTCACTGGGAGTAGGGAACAACTAAAAGGAGTTAGAATACAGAAACCCAACAAAATTTAACAAAAGTACCCAAGAAAATCTCAAGCACAAACATGAATAGCAGCAAAACTTACAGGCAAGTCGTCTTTTCCCATAGCTGACAGGTCCTTAGACAATTATAATTCCAAAAAAATGCAATGAGGTCACGGCCAAAAAAAAAAAAAAAAAGCTAAGTAAATCGTTATGACTTATATCGTTGATAAATAGTTGGCGTTATAGTGTGCGGCTACACCGAGCGATAGCTATACTGTGCTCGACCACGTATTGCACGTAGTAGCCCTTTGTTACGCGTAAAACCGTTCGGCGATAGAGTCCAAATCTTTAGTGATCGATATAGTTTAGTGTACCTATCGTAATAGCACTAGTACTAGTACTAGTACTAGGCTCTGGATTACCTTGAGATGACCACACAAGGAGTAATTAGTAGCTAGCTTGGTCGCTGACCGCGGGAGGGCGTTCTCTTGATTCTGGTATCAAGATGTGGCCTGTCACGAGAACGAGCTTAATAATTATACAGGAATTGACGTCACGATACTAGTTGATATGCCAGGTTCAACGATTTGAAGAGACCCATTTATAGCCGATGGACCAGATCACTGAAGTGCGAGCAAGTGTACCCATGTAACATCTTAGACAACGTGGTATACTTTGTCTAAATTAAAACTCACTCCAGTTGGTGAAGCAAATCCCATGGTAAGAGAGGTTTTGTTTTATCCAGAGAGCTCGCAGCTCTTACAAGTAACTTTTGGCTGCTATAATGATATTGAGCGTACTCAGAGAATACGACGAGAAAGAATGACATGACGCGACCTGGTGCCATGAACAATATCTCGTTTCATACCTTCAACCTTGACTATCAATGAAACATGTATGTTGCAGTATACTATGGTGAACTTTAATCATGAATCAGGTGGCAGATAAGTAGTGGCTTATAAAATGGTCGAGGGTATGAACTTTGCCACAACCTGTTCCCGCTAACAGTTATCACACCTTACACACATTTGCATGGCACCATCTAACGCACGTACAAGCCAGAACATTTAAAGCATTCAGGGTTTATCCTCATATCCTGGTGCACAGATACATATAGTTGTGGCCATATAACGTTGGAAGCTATCATGATCATGATCACGGTATTGGAGTCAGCATCGATCGATAACCATTGTACCGATGTTTGTTTTGATCATGCCAAATAAAGTAATACCCTCCTCCCCATGAATAAATACGCTTAACTTTTTTAATACCAGTCTGTGAGATTTTGTATTTTCAATCCACAACTACAAAGGTCCACCAGATACCATTTGATACAGATGCTTGCACAGCATGTTGCTGCTTCTCAGCTTGGGAGTAAAGCAGCAGGATATGACCATGACGGGTACTCGTCAAGTGAAGAGAATTTCGCTCCACCACAATTGAGCGAGTATGCTCAAGAAGTTCTTGTAAGCGGAAGTCTTAAGTCACAACATCAACAACAACAGCACCAATACCAAACACAGCATCAACAGCATTATACCCTTAACAATCCAGAGGAGAAAGATAGATTTAGGAAGGATTCTCGGGCGTCCACTCACAGAGATATCCAGCGGAATTCAATAACAAGTTTCACTCGTGCGCCTATACTAAACTCATCTTCACGAGGGTTACGGAGAAGTACTAAAACAGCTTCAGAAATACTAAGGAAAACCCCAAGTGCAACTCCCACGGCTGACATAACGCCTGATTCCAATAGTCCTGTGCCATTGCAACAAAACTATTATCAGCAGCATCCGCAGCAGCAGCATCTGCAGCAGCAGCAGAATCATCATCAACAACAAAGAAAAATCAAGTTTGATGTTGACAGTCGTCGTAGCATTCATGAAAGCGGATACCACTCTAGTATGGGTGACCGCCAAAATAGCAGCTCTACAATAGCACCATTGTCATCCAGACATGAGAACAAAGAGAATGATGTATCGGAGTCACGATACTCAGTGCATCAAAACATTTGTGGATCAGCATTTAACAACTGCGAGCCTACACCCAAGGGCAAGAAACAGAAAAAATCTTACATAGTAAATGGAAACTCGTACCAGCGGCTTGAGTTACTAGGCAAGGGTGGTTCCTCCAAAGTTTACAAAGTACAAGCGACAAATGGTCGGATTTATGCATTGAAAAGAGTAGCATTAGATGAATTTGATGGATCGGTGATAGATGGGTTTAAAGGTGAGATTGATCTTTTGAAACAACTTAACTGTGAAGAACGAGTCGTCAAACTTGCTGATTATGAAATTATTGACGGCAGCATCAGCATGGTGATGGAATGCGGAGAAATAGACTTGGCACATGTGTTAGCGACCAAATTACAATCCAAGCTGGATATAGACTTTGTCAGGTATTATGTTGCAGAAATGTTTAGATGCGTCCAAGCTGTGCACAAACATGGTATAGTACATTCTGACTTGAAGCCCGCTAATTTTCTTTTGGTTAAGGGTACATTGAAGATCATTGATTTTGGAATAGCTAACGTTGTTCCAGACTACACCGCCAATATTCACCGTGATACCCAGATAGGTACCCCTAATTACATGGCCCCCGAGGCGTTAGTGGACACTAATCATACTAGACAAAGCACAAGCAACGATACTAGCGAATCCGATTTCAAAGTAGGCAAACCGTCAGATGTATGGAGTTGTGGATGTATAATGTACCAAATGATTTATGGCAAACCTCCGTATGCGGCATACAACGGCACACAAAGAATCTTAGCAATTATGAATCCACAAGTGGAAATAACGTACCCTAAGCTGGGACTAGGAGATGTACGTGTACCACGGGAAGCTATTGCTACAATGAAAGGATGCTTAACTCGAGACCCTGCTACTAGATTTACAATTGAAGAAGCATTGAATGGATCGTTTATCAACCCACAAGCAGTCGACCAATACTTCATACGCAGCCTGCTGGAGCACGCTGTACAGTACGGAGTCGAGAAAAATTCTCCAGCATCAACGGAAGAAATCAAAGCATTAACAGAAAGTGTTTGGAAACGGATACAAGAAATCAACATGCATTAGTAATAAATAATAGATATCTCTTTTTTTTAATATTACGTCCTTTTTTTTTTCTCTTTCTTCCCCCCTCTCTCTTGGACTACCATTTCTCCACGGGGTTAGCCTTGAAGACTTCGTATGCCTGTTTGTTGTACACAGATATCTCAGTTTCGTTTTCAACACCATAGTCGTCCAATGTTTTTTCAAAATCGTCAAGCACCCAGTCGTCGTCATGGTCAAGATTAACAGCAAGATTCATCGTTTTAGAGCCATGTGCTTTGGTGTATATCTTCAAAGTATCAAGCTCAAGTGTACGGAATGGCCTATACTTGCCGTCAGTTTGGATAACCTTTTTAATCATGTCAAGTAAATCCCCCGCAGTTGTTTTGGTGAGATCGATATTCTGAAATACATGGTTCTTTATCGTCCGGTACTCAAATGATCGTATAATACGGATAGTAATAGTGGCATTAGTTTCTACAGTATTAGTATAATGCCGTCACACAGGACACGTTGGATTACATACTAGGAACCACGGTAGAAGTCAACGGTTCTTCCAAATCAAAAGCACTCATCTTGCATTCATATAATCAGCAAAAAAAAAAAAAGCTTCGTCGGATCCAACATGACCCGGCATATGCTGCTGCCGATCGGTGAAATAACACACCACACGGCTGAAACAAAATCTTGAAATGTTTTTATTTTTAGTTTATTTATTTTTTTTTTTTTTTTGCCCTCCCATTTTTCTCACTGTGACCATTTCAGATCCACTGAAAATTGTGCGTCGACACGATTGACTTGTGCGCAAAAGGATGGGACCCGGAGAAGCAGAACATAAAGTGCATGCATAAACAATAAGGCCTGTGGAAGTTATCTAACAACAAGACTCACAGCATTTTCCAATCTCGGAACGCGTCAAAAATGTGCTTCTTTGCTGGTCGCATGTCGCGTTGGAATTTGAGATCAGATCTCGGCGGTACGTACTAATACGTACACTCCTAATCTACTAATAACTACACAGTGCTACTATACTTATATGTAGTACTTACTTACACTAGCATAGCCTAGCTAGAGTCTGGACCCAAAACGGCATTCGTACCATGAACGTACTACCAGTACGATGACCTTGCAGATCACGATTAAAGTTGGCGAACTCTCACTATTTGGGAAATCTATACATGCCTTTGCATTGGCCATACAAACAGAGAACTGGGACCAGGAAAACCGAGTCTACATAGGGGAGCCTCGAGGATCTTCGTTAGTAGGGTTTTGCTAGACGTGTGTGTGTGATTGCTGGCTTTTTTTCCTCCTCCCCTGTCCGCCCTCAAGATAAGAACTTGGTGGGAGTAAAGAAGTAAAAAAACATTACGTACATACTGAAGGAACGATTCTTGGTTGTCTTAAACATTCCACCCCCTGAATTATTGCAGATAATTTTTTTTTTCTTTACACGGAAATTCGCGTACGTGAGCAATAGTACTTTTTTTTTTTTAACTTGTCGTTAGAAGTAAGAAACCAGCCGCAGTGGGACCGTGTTCGAAGCTGTTTTGATCTGGTCAGTACTGCTGGATAGTGCATGGCGAGATCTTCCAGATCTTACGTTTTTCTTGTAAATATCACTTGGGCTTAGATATGGCTGTTCGCAGCAACGACAAAGACCATACCCGCAATGCTTTTGAAGTGTCTTCCGCGAGTGTCCCTGCGTGGGTAGCAACACAGCACAAAGCGTTTTTACGGTGGGCTAATACGTGGTTTGAGGCCAATGGAATACCACAAATGGAGGAACTCACAACCGATTTCTCAGACGGAGTACGGTTGATCCAGCTGGTGGAAATTATCGGTAAAGAGCCATTGGGCAAGTATAACAAGTCTCCAAGGCTAGGTGTACAAAAGGCAGAGAATATCAACACGGCACTAGAGTTCATTAAGCACCGAGGCATATCATTACACAATATTGGGGCTACGGATATAATGGAAGGCAATCTCAAGCTTATCCTTGGACTGCTATGGATCCTGATTTTGAGATTCACTATATCGGAAATCAACGAAGAAGGACGATCAGCTAAAGAAGGATTGCTTTTGTGGTGTCAGAGGAAAACTGCTGGATATAAAGGAGTCAATGTTCGTGATTTTTCCAAAAGTTGGAACGACGGTTTAGCATTTTGCGCTCTTATCGACAAGTACCGACCGGATTTACTAGATTTTGACGAATTGGATCCTAAGGATGCTAAAAATAACACCGCACTTGCATTGAAAATTGCTGGCGAGCAAATTGGTATTCCACAATTATTAGACGTGGAAGATGTATATATACCTTCAAGAGCTGGAAGCCCTACGAATAGCGGCGGAGGCGGAGGCGGAGGTACTCCTGATGAGAGGTCTATAATGACCTATGTTGCATATTGGTTTCACGCATTTTCCGCATTAGATAAAATTGAAAACGCTGGCCGCAGAGTGGAACGGTTCATGGAAGTTACCGGGTCAGCATTTTCACTACAGCATAGTTTCACCAAACGTATGCAAGCATTATTAGACAAAATTGCTCAGATACAGAAAGAGTGGGCTAGTTCGACTTTCACTGGTGAGTACAAAGACGTCAAAACACAACGGAACGAGTTTGCCCAATATAAACATACCACAAAACGTGAATGGGTGACCGAGAAATCTGAGCTTACGTCGTTACTAGGCAATATCCGTACTAAGCTGGCTACATATGGACTGAAAGAATACACCCCTCCTCCAGGACTAGGGCTGTCTGATATGGAAGTTGCATGGAAGGCGCTCATAGTTGCCGAAGTCAAACGATCCGAGGCTATCAACAGTACAATGAGATCAGTCAAGGATAAGCTTCGTAGAGAATTTGCGGAGATTGCGAACGAAACCTCATTGGCTCTTGATCTTGTATCGTTAAAGATTAGCGAATTAGACGGCGAGTTGGAAAATCAATTGGTCGGTATAACATCTCTTAGCGAGAACTTGAAACCAATAGAATCACTTTTAAAAGATCTGAAGAAATTAGATCATCTTTGCATAGAAGCCGGAGTTGAAGAGAACGATTTTACGGTTTACTCATACAATGAGCTTGAATACGAGCTAGGATTAGCGAAACAATCAGTCATCAAAAAACTTGCATTCATTGAAAATCAAATTGTTGCTAGAAATATGAACAATCTATCTCCATTACAATTAGAAGAGTTTGAATCGGTATTCAGATACTTTGACCGCACTCACAAAAATCAGTTACATGAATCCGAGTTTTCTGGCGCATTGGCAAGCTTGGGAATCATATATCCAGACGATGAGATGCATGAGGTATTCCTTGAAGCTAGCGAAGGGTCGTCTAGTATTTCATTTGAGCAATTCATCAATTTCATGGTAGATGTCACTGAAGATCAACAAACATATGACCAAGTATATCAGTCGTTTTCGGAGATAGCTAACGGGAAGCCATATGTTACTGAGCTAGATCTTCAAAACTCATTGATACCAGACACAATGATAGATCAATTGAAAGAGACCATGCCACAAGATGAACTCAAAAGAGGATTGGATTATCAAAAATTTATGAATAATTTGGTGAAATAGATTATATATATATATTATACATAACCAGAATATAACTATCTAGGACCAAGTTTTGCCAGAGCACGAACACCTTCCTCTTCCCATTCAGCCTTAGTGATCCACATTTGCTCTTTGTCAGCCATAATATTAGCCAATACTGCACCACCAAGGAAAACCATATGACGTCTACGAGGAGGATCTTCAATTTTGACTTTGAATTTGGACAATCTTTCAGGGTCGCCGTTAAGTACTCTGGTAAGCCAAAGTTGTTTCATTTCCTTTTCCAGTCGACTTGGTAGGCCTGGATACATACTTGAACCACCAGAAAGTACAATGGCCTTGTATAAAGATGATCGCACATCAAGGTCAGCGCTTTGAATAGTATTGAAAAGAGATTCAGCAATACCTGGTTGCTCGCAGTCAACAAGGTATGGCTGGAACAAACATTCAGGAGCTTGGAATCTTTCAGGACCAAGTTTGATAGTTCTGCCATCAGGCAATTCGTATTTCTCCATAAGAACGGTAGTTTCTTCTGCCAACCGGTTATCATAATCTAAATCATAACTGACGTAACAGAATTTTTCCTTAATTTGACGAACAGTTTCAAAGTCAGCAGTTCTATTGAACGCGTATCCTCGTCTTAACAAAAGATTGATCAAATGCCTAGTAACATCACGACCAGCCACATCGATACGCTTGGTGAGATGGTTCAATACAACCGATTCATAAACAGGAACAATATGAGTAACACCATCACCAGAGTCGACAACAACTCCTGATGATAACCCTTGGGCATAGAGAGCTAACACTGCTTGTATAGCAACATAAACACCGTTAAAGTCATATTTCTCAAACATTGTGCCAACCATTTTTTCCCTGTTGGCCAATGGATTCAAAGGCGGCTCTGTTAATAAGATATTCTTGCCACGAGGATCAATCTTCATCTTATCGTAAAACGCATAGTCCCATAAATGACCCATATCTTCCCAGTTACGGATAATACCATTCTCCATAGGATACGATATCTGTAATGCATTTCGGACCGCACTGGCTTCATCACCACACATAATGTCTTTAATCTCCATGTTATCCGTCGTTTCTTCTGCTCGAAGAATAGGCCGGCCTACAATTGATAGAAATGTGTGGTCAGGGAAGTTTGTGCCTCCCCGACCAATCTTGACGAACCCAGTTCCTTGGTCCAATACTATAAAGAAAAGCCATTAGTCCCATCATCCACAAGTAAACTATCAGCGATAGCTGACAAAAAAAAGCCACACCCTTCATTCATTGAAGAGTGCCCGTCGAGCCTACTTACCAATTGGCTGCTCAGTCATTGTGTATTGCCGTTAACACTGAACCTATATCGAGTGGTGTTAATATCAACGTTGGTAGGAAATAGAATAAGCCACATCGACGAGCTGGCTGGAGCTTGTATATCCGCTAACATTAGTACCACTATCAGATAGACTACAGTTACTGGACATTACCAACGTTGATACCTTCGATCGTTCGGCCCCGATCGGATCCATCTGGTCAGTATTGAAATATATTAGTATTATGAACGTACGGCTGAGTACTGTGTAGGCCTTACCTTAGCTGGACCCTAACAGTACCAGGTACTCTATGTGCAAGAATATGACGAAAAGAAATGACTAGGCTTTAAAGCAAAAAAAACTAAGGTAGTGCTGAGAGCTTCAATGCATGAGTAGTGCAACGTAATAAGATTGCCAGGGTTTGTTGCTTTTTGATCAGGAGAGAAAACCTCCAAAAATAAAGAACGGCTCAACTTGGCACAAATCCGTTGTAGAAAAGCGAAGAAATACGAGTTCAAGGAAGCCGAAAAATTGAATATCTTTCATGCGTCAGTGATAGGTCTTTTAGTGAGAACGCCCGGATTAGCTTTAGCGGGTCATAGTCAGGACCAACTGAAGCCCCCTTACTGGATCTCATCAACGCCGTTAAATCTGAATTGTATATACATGTGTATTCGACTTGCATATAATCAAGTAGGATGTCAATTTTCCCGATGTTCTTTCACATCTATGACAATATCTTCATCAGGTATATCTGTGTTAGAAGTTGAATCTTCAACG
This sequence comes from Groenewaldozyma auringiensis, assembly GCA_030574195.1. Lineage (NCBI taxonomy): Eukaryota > Fungi > Ascomycota > Dipodascomycetes > Dipodascales > Trichomonascaceae > Groenewaldozyma > Groenewaldozyma auringiensis. Next base: position 116,999 of record JAJMEP010000034.1, read on the forward strand.
TTCCCCAAGACAATGTGTACTGGGTGGTACCTGTTAGATATGATTTCAATTCTCAGTTTAGTCGTTGTTCCTCTGAAGCCGCTACTTGTTATAGCTATGACATTAACATCAGCTATGCGGCGAAGATTGTCATTTAGTAAACCGTAAGTCTTCACAACGAGCTTTTCGTCATGGCCCTCTGGGGATGACCGGTAATCTTCTTCTATTCGTTCAATGTCAGAAAACCGTAAATTAGTAGTTCGGTCAACCTTCAATAATGTCTGGAGGTTTTTTTCATTGTTCACAATAGCCTTGTATATTCTGGACTTGACTTTGTCTGGAATAGGATTAGGTCCAAAAAATGTCTCTGATGGATTATTGAACACCATACCGTAAGAACCAAGGTCATTCCAGCGCTGCTCAGTCAATTGCTTGTGTATACGTTTTATTCGTGATCCGTACCAAAATAGCCCTAGAAGCAATGGCGGCGTTACTAGAATGAGAAACGGAACAGAAACCATGACAATAATCCCTGTACCCACGAATGCTACCAGAAACGTTTTCAAAGGAGCGGGAATTAAATTCGAAACCACACTCAGCAAGCTCCGTGATGACTTGTTGAAATGAATAGTATTAGGCCCTTTTGAATCAAAGAAAAAAGACCGAGTCTGGTGTAAATTGAAGCTAACTGGGGACCGGATCAAAAGTGATGATGATAATGATGCTACCGGTCTAGATGGCGAAGAGTTGTGAAGTGGTCTTGCCAAAAGTGATGAAAATTTAGGGGAAACTGAACCGAGCCCCAAGGGCCTTCGAGACGCTGACAAGAGCTGCGTCCTTGAAATCATTTGTGATCAATATGAGTGAAACCAGCCGCCGAGCACTTACACATCAAAAACGGGTAGTGACAAACAACAAGATCCAAAATCGGTACTACTTGCAGTATACTACACTATATAATATATTTAGTGTTAATCCTCTATACAGTATTGACCATCATCATCACCGATAGGCCGAGATCTCTTAGCACACGTATAATTACAAACCCAGTGTTATCGATTGGACAGTTAGGCGTAACGTCATTTTGTTATAGCAAAGATCAATTCAAGATGAGAAATACCTGTTGAATTCAAATTTCATCATGCTCATAGTCATGAGCGTTGAAATCGCAATTGGCATAGCCTCTAGAATGTTAATTGTTAGCGTGCTTTCAACACCGTCCGAGAGATGTTCGGTATACCGATACACCACAGCGCAAGCCTTAAGCTTAGATGCCACTTACGTTTTTTATTTTATTTTATTTTTTTTTTATGGCAGTTGAACTAACGAATCTTCTGGGGGTTGTGCTTTTATCGAGCGTTTCGGTGTTTGGAATTCTACAACATTGGCTATGCCTTTTAGTACCACTTCAGTATGATGCTTATGACTAAGTACGCACACTGTGAAACTGTGAAAGTTTTATCAATGGCCGTTTCAACTAAACTATGGATAAAAGGTTTCAGGCCGATTTAAGCCGTAGTCCTGGTTACAAGCCCAGCTTGTCAATCCAATCATCTAAACAATGAGTCAAATCAACGCTTCAATGGTATATACATCTATAGTATTGTGTACAAGTGTATCCTATACCCGGACATCGGAAGATCTAAAGATCATCGCCGCTAGTATAGCCTTTTGTAGCGTCAAGTAGCTAGTACGACATTAATTAATGTAATGTTGTTGAGCTTCATGAACGCCACCGGGCCCAAGTTTACCTAGAATGCACATGCACTTATCTAACCTCCACTAGACCCTTTACCCCTCATTTTACAAGAATTAACCTGGTTGTATAGATTTGCCAGTAAATAGTTGGAAAGCAAAATGAGAGAACACGCCGATAATTGCCAGCACTGGTGAGAACAACAAAATTCACTCATACAATGACAATTGACAGCGGTATATCCATGCATGGAACAATCAGATTTGCGCAATAGCTCTTGAAAACATATATATATATATATATTTATAAATCGATCTGACCGGTATAGCGCTTGAAACCGGTCGGAGCTAGCTAGCTCCTGAAGATCTTCAATGAACCTGTTTACTGGAACATGCGCATACATGGCCGCCGAACATTAGCTAGCTTTATGTATGCACGTATGCGCATGTTCACAATGTTTTATTAAATTCATATGAAGTGATACTTTCCCTATATCAGCTTACTTGAATCTGTACATACCATAATGACCGCCGGTGACTAATCACTCGCCCGGCCGTGTGCCCATCATAATAAAACCACTAAAAAAATATTGCCTACCGAAGCGAGCACCATACCCCGTACAATTGTAACTGGTAATTGACACAAAAAGAACGCATATCCGTATACGACAGCCACGGTGTTCTAGAACTCAAATAGAAAGTTTAGCGTATCCCATAGCACCGCTAATTGATGCGTAAATGCAAACATTCAACCCCCCGAAAAACGGTTCCTCTTTCAACCAAGTACTAGGGCATTTTTGTAAAATATTAATCCTGGATTGATATATCTCAATTCATGACGTTGTTTACCCCATTGTAACGACCGAAGATCTATACCTTACAGTGACTCGAACCGGGTTTTCCCATCTGTGAAATCACATTCAACTAGGAGTAAACGGCGCGTTCCATCTTTCTACTTCATATGTTATGCTAAGTTCTGTTATAAAACCTGGACTTCATCCACCGTTTTTGTTTCATCTTCGCCACCGCAAATGAAGCTGTTACAACTGTTTTGTATTTGACCAATTGATCCCCTTGACTATATTTGACCCGGGATCTTCAATTACACAAGTTACTAATTCTAAACTTCAGATTTTGATAGACATTTTTTTTTTTTGGCCCTCTTAATCTCAGGCCCGCACACCTCACACTGTAACTTTGCTTAAGCCAAATTGGCCGTTTGGTTTAAATGAGCTCAAGGATAGCACAGTTTGAGCAGCGTCTTTTAGAGTTGCAGGACAAACTGAAACGTGCTGACGAGGAGCTATACAGAGCACGGCGCAGAAAACCAGTGGATCAGGATGCAATTGATGACTTATTATATGAGGTATTTTTCATTAAATCGGCAATAACGACATTACAAGGCCAGATTCTAGAGGAGCAACAGCTAAACAATAGCAATAACAATAGTTCAAAATGAACAATACGAGGAGGAGCTGTTTTACCATCAAATGGTATGTAAATAAATTTATTTATTCGACAATTGTTTTTGAAAAGGTACTACTATTATCACCATTTTTATGATAACGGTTATTGCAAATTAAAGAGAATTGTTTTTAATCAAGAAAAACTTTACAACATTGTACAAAATACTACTACTGCTACTATAACCTGATATCATGCATGCGGTATGGGCAATATGTTATCTGAAGTGCCATTCATCTTTCCTTTATTTCTTTCTTTTTTTTTGTTTTCTGTTGTTTTAAATCTTACACTCCGTTCATATTTGATTCTTTTTTAACTTCATAGATCAGCTTTATAATCAATAACATATATTGAATAATTAGCCCACAACTTCCTCAGTTTCCTCAAGAACTTCTTCCTTGATCTCCTCAATGACTTCATCACCTTCAATCGCACTAAGAAGTTCACTTTCAGGTACCAATCCGAGTTCATGCAACTTGTCAGACATAGCCGCACGCCAATCTTGCCAATCTGAGAATGCCTTTCTTCTTCTAAGAATCAGTTCCTTAGTAGCTTCATTAGCCTCCATCTCATCTTCTTCGTCGAATCTTCTGCTGTATGATTTCAAGTTCTTAGCTATCTTCTTCTTTTCCTTATCGGAGAGTAATGATTCTGGACGTGGTCTCCACAAGAAACTCTTAAACTTGTCGATTTCTTCGTGTCTTAACAAGTTTCCACGGAAATCCCACAACTTGTATCCATTTTCAACAGTATGCTTCCAGAAAGATGAGCTGGTGGCAACATATCGACCAGAAGGATCCCATTCAAGATCAGTCATACCGTAATGATCACTGTTACCTATCGAGACCAAATTGACAGGAATGTCCTTATCGGCTCTTTCACCATCATGATCAAAGTCCCAGAATTCTAATTCACATGAACCACCGGCTCGAACCCACGCGGTGATAACGAATCGTCCCTTGGGCGACCAGTAAATGGAGTTGGTAGCTTTCTTTTCTTGAGTCTTGACAAGCTTCCAGGTTCCTTGTGCACCCTTAGCACGTTCCAATGCATAGAATGAAACATTGTTACGATTGGGTGAAGGTGGAATATTAGGATTGATTGGTGCATCCAAAAATGAAATGAATACAAATCGATCGCTCTTAGGCTCCCATTGAAAATTGACAACAGTTTCTTTCAATTCAATAACTTCAACGGGGATATCCTTACCAGTCAATCTGAAGAATTCCAAGTTGGTGAAAGTACTCTTCTTAGATTTGGTGAATCTATCGACTTTAACACACAAAAATCTACCCTCATCTTGCCAATGTAATCTACATCCACTGACATTGAACAAGTTTCGACTTCTGATAACTTCTCGTGATTTAACAGAGTAAATGCTGACTCTAGCAGTTTGATTGGGCATTTCTGGAGTCCAGTAGCATAATAACTGGTCTCCGACATTATCTCCAGATTTTCTATTTTCTAAGAAAACTGGTGCTGGAGCAAACTCGAAATCGACAATACCAGGAATCTTGATTGATTTCTTATCCAAAAGACCCATAGAAGGTGCCTCATAGATAGAAAGAGCTTCACCAGGAACAACACGAGCAAAAAACTTGCTATCAGAAGACCATTTGAACATAGGCCAGACAACCTTCTTCTCTTTGTCATTACCAACATTGAGCATGGGGAAGGTTCGAAGTGGTAATTGTGTCTTAACGTCCCAAATGACAATTGAGTTACCCTCATCATGTTCTTTGAAAGGAGTTCTGTTTCGACTAGGGTGACCAATAGGAGGTAAATTGATGGGCTCTACTGACCAAGTAACCATGTAATTCTCATTAGGAGAGAAATCCACAAGTCGTACCTCAGGATGGGCAAATCGTCCAAACGATGACCATGATTCGCCACCCCAGAGTTGGATACCTTGTCTGTGTAATGAAATCAAATAGCTACCCTTAGGAGACCACTTCACGTACTTTTCAGTCCAAAGATTTCTGCTAACAATTTCTGCAGGATTGTCAGCTTTTTTGTTCCAGAAAACAGCCACGTCGTCTCCACGATGAAGTAAGAACTGGTCTCTTCCTTGAGGGTCTAATAACCACCATCTCAAATGTTCTCTTGACTTGAACTCTTCAATAGGAGGCTCCTCATATTCAGCAGCTACTTTACCATCAAACCCGTACTTTTCAACCTCAGCAAGACTGTTTACTTGTAAAGTATGGTTTTGATCAAGCTTCTTTAAATGATAAGTTCTGATAGCTGCAAGAGCGCTTTTAGGAGAATCATATTCAACAAATGCAAATCCTCTGGTGGTTTTCTTCTCAGGGTCAACAGGCATATGGAATCCATCAGGAACAATAGTACCAACGCTACCGAAAAGTTTCTTTAAAACTTTGGAAAGCATCTCAACCTTCTCTTGCTTAACTACTGGTGCACCATCAATCAAAATAAACGATTCCAAACCATCATCCGGCTGAATGGCATACTTGGCCTCCAAGTCTGAAAAGTCGATTTCATCCTCCGGACTTTTAGTGTCAGTCGGGACCGGCGCCATGGTGAAGATGTTTTAATTGAAAAAACTTTTCAACTCTTTTCGTAGTATTAATGATACTGTTAGGAGATCGATTTTTTCACGTAGTTAATACACACTACTGTGGGCCAAATAAAAAAAAAAAAAAATTCCCTGAAGTGTGTGTATCAAACGCGTACGTACGAGGCGATGTACCACCCAAGTTAAAATCAGCCTAACAAATTTTCACCTACCACCAATCGGCGTTTTCCACAGTAAATCACAGCACAGCTACCAATGGCTCTAATTAGGGCCCCTTGCATTGTGCACACGCCTACCACCACTAAATATACTACCACGACACGTCGAGGGGTCGACGAGCCCAACTGGCTGAGCAGCTCATCGAGTTTAAATCCAATCTGTACAGACTTCTGCGTAGTTAGTTAAGGTCCGAGAGCCAGCTAATTTTGACGTTTCAAGAACCAGAACCAAACTCTCTTTTTCTTCTTCTATTTTTTTTTTGACTGTATTTGGTTTACTTTTTAGGACAGTAGCATATGGATTTGCTGGTGAAGTAGTTGGTTTTTATCACTGTTGGTTCTCTTGTTTTTTTGGTCTTCTCTACCTGCACGGCATGATCTTGTTGCCGATACCGTTAGCCTTGTATAATACCCTACTCATTCGGTCCTTCGCTTGACCAACAGATACATTTATTGTTTGTTTATACCACTTTCTTTGATATATTGATTTTGTAAAAGTACTTACCATGACAAGTGACGGGTATGTGCGACCGTCTCTATCGAGAGGCACTAGTGAAATAGCTGGGTTGCAAGAACACCCCGCAGCCCAGTTTCGGAGATACGTCTAGTAAGTTTTGATTTTTGTCGTGGTGGGTTTTTATTGAATAGCTGTTAACAGTTTTAGTGCGGGTATTGCTCTTTTAATTGCACTAGTATCTTTTGTCGTGCAAACAGAAGCCGCGGGATATATGGCGAATGTCCTTCATTATAGGAAACCCATATTCACATTATATGCGACCCACTCGTCGTGGATTTTGCTGTGGCCTGGCCAGATTTTGTTTCTCAGAATACGCAAATGGCGAGTACCATTTAGAGTGTTTTTGAAAAGACATGTGAATAGCGTTTACAAGACTGCTCAGATGGTTGCTGATACTCATGAAATTCATTCTGATCCCGTCAGGTATCTTTTCCGATGCGCTTTGATCCTGATAATAGCACTGAATATTGCAGGCAGTTCATGGTATATTGCAGTTAACTTGACTACTCCTGGTGATCTCACTGCTATATATAATTGCTCGGCATTCTTTGCATATGCATTCTCTGTACCATTGCTACGTGAACAGTTCAGATGGGACAAGATTTTCAGCGTCATGCTTTCTTTAGTCGGGGTGGTAATAGTTGCTTACTCAGGGTCGAGCGATAACCAACAGAAACAAGAATACCCCCAAAGAGTTTTGGGTAACGTCGTCATATCCTTGGGAGCAATTCTTTACGGGTTGTATGAAGTTTTGTACAAAAGACTGACATGTCCACCGCAATCTGCTTCTGCTAGACGGCAGGCTTCATTCGCCGTCGTAGTTGGGTCTCTACTAGGAGCATGCACACTTGTTTGTGTGTGGCCAATAGTTGTTTTATTTCATCTTTTCAAAATCGAGACTTTCCAGTTTCCAACAGGCAGAGTATTTGTGTTCTTTTCGATATCTCTGATTTCCAATGCCATATTTTCAGGAAGTTTCTTGGTATTAATGTCATTGACTTCTCCAGTGCTGTCGAGTGTAGCTGCACTCTTGACTACTTTTTTGGTTGCTTTGGTTGATTGGCTACTTTTTGGTACAACCATATCACTCGGCGGTATTATTGGTGGGATAATAATTATATTGGCGTTTGGGTTACTGGCTCATGCTAGTTGGAAAGAACTACAAGAAGATGACGATGACGATGATGACGACGATGAGGATTACACAGGGGGACTAATCACCTCTGCTGGTGATATGGATGACAATGAAATTCATGTAGAAGGATCAGGGCAGGACCCTGCAGGTGGTTCTAGAGAACAGTTGCTTAGATATGATGAACATTAACGACGATAATTAATATTATTATAGTATCAATTATTTTCTTTTTCTTTTTCTTTTCTATATTATCAATTTTTCAACAGTATATGAGGGTATATCATGGTAATGTGAAACTGATTCGGTTTTTCGTCCTTCAGATACCTGAGTATTCTTCTTGTCTTTGGTGCCGTAATTTAATATATTAGTTAATCTTGAATCTCTGCCAGTAATTGGCACAATTTCTGGTTCCGAGGATACATGTTTTTTGGTGTCCTTCTTGGAGACAATCGCCTTTCTTAAAGACTCATCTATTATAGATGCAATTTCAGAAGATGCATTTAAAGATTCAATGGTCGCCGAAACCTTACTAGATATCTCTTTGACTGCAGAAAGTTCCCAACCAAAAATTCCGCCGGTGTCAAACAATGAGACCACCAATTCCCAGCCAATATCAAGTCTAACCAATCTTCGAACTATGTCAAGCAAAGTGCTCATATCATGTTTTCTAGCCATGAGCTTTTTAATGCCTTTTGTGATCTCTTCCTCGCTGTATTCGTCGGTTATTCTCTTAACAGTGCTTTTGAATATTTCATCGTCTTTGTTCAGCAACTGTGGAATCAAAGTCTCCAAGCTTATAGAAGGCACAGATACTATGGCCCATCGGACTAAAGATGGATATTCGGCTAATGAGGCAAGAATATCATCAAATTCTGTAGTAGGAAATAAAGGATGACTTAAAATATAAATCAAAGTCTTTTCAGCGAAAAAGGTCAACTTCCCATTATAATCAAATATAGAGAAAGTAATGCTTCGTATTAAATCTTGGTCCACAACTCTGTCCTTCACATTGTATACCAGTTTTTCATTTTGGGATCCCTTGCTTGATTTGAAAAACGTAAGAACTTTTGTATCAAACATGTCAGTGTTACCCGATTTTTTCAAAGAATTTAAATCTTTAACGAAATCCTCGCACACTGCTTGAGATGCTTCAATTTCTGAAATTAATGACTTTATATACGCTTTCTTTTGCTTATGCATTATTGCTCCATCTAATAATATATCACTTAATCCAAACTTCCATTTATTTTGCTTGGAACCGGAAACACCTTTACCAAGCGACTCCAAGAAGGTACCCTTGCCTAATTCCACGGGGATACCTACTAAGTTGGATCCAGACACTCCAACGGCTATAGATTCATGTGTGAGATATTCTAAAACAGAAACCTTCTCAGTGAAAGATTGCTGTGATACAACAGCTTTAAACCCAATGTCGAAAATTAACAAATCATTTTCTAATCCTATCAGAACATGTTTGGCATCTAGTGGTTTGAGGCATCTGCATTTACCTTGAACTCCTAAAGGCATTCTTGAGCTTAAAGATACAGATGGAAGTAGTGTGTACTGGAAAAGACAGTTTTCTGAAACCCGGTACAAACTACCATCCAAGTAAGCAAATTTGCCAATTTCCCCATTCTTAGCTTCGATTTCTCTTGATGCAAATACGTGCCCTTCTTCACTACCCAACCCTATTATGCGTACTTCAAAAAGTACTCGGCTTCCAACATCTCGTGAGCTGACCACTAAAAATGCACCGCTGTCGGAGTTCTTGTTACCAGAAAGAGGTGACAAAATATATTTGGCATAAGACAAGCTTGATCTGGGTTTAGATGATTTTAATGTCCATCGTTCAGCATTCACATCATCTTTGAGAGAGTATGAAACTAAACTAGCATCTTCTAAAACAGCATAAATAGATTCGACATTGTCACCGTCAGTCTGAGAAAAAGCTATTTCTCTTGCAGCAGAGGTGAGTTCCCAGTTTTTCAAATAATCGTTTTCACCCTCTGGTCCTGGCTGGAATTTCATCACTTTGAGTGTTTTCTTCTTCTTCTCGACTGACCCACACGCAAGATAACTGCCTGAGTCCTTACCGGAATAAGAAAGTGCAGTGATTTGGGTCAACGGCGAAACCGACTGAGACCAAACTACATGCGGACTGGGTCTTATTGAGTACAGATTGATGGAAGAGTTTGAAATACCTGCAACAAACCCCTTTTCATGCTCAGTGATAAGCACTCTTTCCTTAACACTATCCACGTACGGAAGCTTGAATATTTCAAAAGTCTCTCCTGTGGACGGCATTTTTGAATATTTGAATAAGTTACTGGGTGTTTTTCAGAAATTTTTTTTTTCCTAACTTAATCCTGATCTTAACGTCTTTAATTTTTTTTTTTTTTTTTTTTAGGCTGGTCGATCAGAGATCAAGGTTGACTTTTTTTAGTTTTTTTTATTTTTTTATCTAGATATGATGGTAGTCGAGCTACTGCACTATAATTTCTGCAAGCTCGGGATCGATGAACACGGATCTCACTATTGTTGTTTACGTCCTATTTTTTTTTAGTAAACATTACCTATCAAGAAGCCTTCAAAAACGACAACTCCCCCTCTATAGTCATATATATGAGAGCGTCTGTGGGAAGCATAGAGTGTAATATTTAAAAGTAACTAATTGCGAGAGCTTACTTAGTTACTGAACTTTGGAGGCGTGTAGAATGCCGGCCAGCGATGGACCAAGACTGATCCCTGGTAGTGATTATGTATGTTCAGTTGCCCCACAATGATATTTTGACGACAAGTAAGGACTAACATTATTAAACAGGTTATCAGTACTAGAATTGGCGCTGGTGGTGCTGCCAGGGTTTATAAAGGCCTAAACAGGAGGACAGGCGAACTTGTTGCCATAAAGATACTAGAGACAGTAGATTTATGCCAGAATGATCTTGAGGCTCTAATGGCAGAAACCAATCTTTTAGAGCGGTGTAACCATCCCAATGTTGTCAAATATTACGGTGTTGAAAGGACAAAATATGAAATATATATAATAATGGAGTTCTGTGAAGGTGGCTCGTTGTTCAAATTATATCGCGAGTTTGGCCCGCTTTCTGAATCACTGATAGCTAAGTACATGGAACAGGTTTTGGAAGGGTTGGTATATTTGCATTCCAATGGTGTTATACATCGTGATATAAAAGGCGCTAATATCCTTGTTCTCAAAAATGGTTTGATAAAGCTGGCTGATCTCGGCGTTGCAACTACTATGACAACGGCAGCAGCACTGTCAATTGTGGGAACGCCGCATTGGATGGCGCCAGAGATTATAAACCAGGACAAGGGAGCACAAGCTTCAGCAGATATATGGAGTATAGGTGCTACAATAGTAGAACTTTTGATTGCTGGCGAGCCATACGGTAGAGCTACTGGTATGCAGGTCATGTATAGTGTTGGGAATGGCATGAGCCCACCGATTCCTGGCACAACGTCTGACCTGCTGAAAGATCTTTTACACAAGTGCTTTCAAAGACAGCCAAACTTACGACCGTCGGCATCTCAGCTGCTAAATCATCCATGGTTTATTTCCCACAGAGGTGGAACCATGGCTTTAACGGAAATAGAACCAGTTTCCAATGTAAATAAAGGGCAAAATACGGAAGAGATGGCTCCTCCTTTGCATCGCGAATCTTCTGCAATTGATAGAGGGAAAAAGAAGGATAAGGAGAATGGTGGTGATACAGATAACGGGCGTACCTTATTAGGTGTTGATGGCGAAGAAGATTATTCTGATCTCATAGGTGAGATTGATACTAGACTCACTTTACAGTTTAACAACAGCAGCGCATCTATCTTTCAGGAGGCACCAGAAAAGAAAAGTATAGATTTATCAAGATTTGTTGAATCAGACCAGGAGACATTTGGCGAGTTTGACAATGTCAGTTTAGAACAGTTGCATTCGAACTCAAAACGTAAAGTTGACCTACCTCGTCATAACAAGCGCCAAACCCAATTAGAAGCTAGATCAGAGCAATTGATGGAGAAGTTGAGGATTGCATCTAAAAGTGCCGATGGAAAGATACCCGCTATTACGGAAGCAATATTAGATGCCATTCTTGATTCTTCAGATATATCCAAAAAAATCATATCAGATTTTAATTGCGTATCATTATTGTACACTATTTTGTCTGGATCTCAGCGTACTAAATCAGATATACTAGGGTCTTTGATGGTTTTGAATGAACTGGTGGTACAGGATGAAAGTGTATTAACAATGGAAGAGACATTGAATAATATGGAAATGATGAGTCGGTTTATTGGTGTGAAGTATCCATTAAAAATTCGAGATGAAGCTGCAACTTTTTTATTTAATGTTATGAGAGGTCCCAAAGCTACAGTATTAAAGTTTTTATCTATCCAAGGAGCAGACATCATCATGAGTCTGATTAATGAAGATTACAACACCTATCCAAGGTTAGTGCTTGTGGGCCTCAAAGGATTATCTAATCTTTTGGAACGTCTACCACAACTATCTGGTTCAAGAGTTGAAAAGTTTCACCTTGAATTGTTATCAAACCCATCAAAAAATGCATCGCTAGCGAAGATAATAACCCACGTTGAGGGTAATGCATCGGGTGAAGATTCGAAGATTGTCAGTAGGATTCTACTTCAATGGTCTTATTCGACTCAACCAGTGATTGCTGCACTTGGTAAGGGAGATCTATTTAATAATTTACTTGACTGTTTGAAAAATCTCGATAATTCACAGGCAATTGATATACTTATGTTTTTCCGAAAGGTTTCTAAAAATGACGAGAACTCGCGAAAACTTATCAGTTTAGGTGCGCCAGCAATTATTGTCCGAGCTTTGTGGAAACTAGAAAATTCCAATGAAGCCCTTTCCAATGGGTTAAGGCTAATGATCAGATTGTGCCGTGCATCACATAGCCAGATGGAAGAAGCCGTCAAAGCGGGTCTAATAAAGATTTTACAACGAGCAGGAACTAGTGATTCCCACTTAAGAAAGTATGCTGCACCACTTTTATTGGAGATCCCTTACTCTGGAGAAACCAGTTGCAAGCTTTTATTACGCGATGGAGGTTTTGATACATATGTTGTTTTACTTAACGATAAACAATACCGGACACGAGTGTTTTCCTCGCTTTTGCAATGGTTTCATTACTCTAAGGATAAAGTTGAAGATAAACTTTGTGAACCTGAAAACCAAAGAAGATTAATAGAAGCTATAGAACGCGAAGAAGATACCACTGGAAATGAATCTATTTTAAGATCATTTCACCAAATTTTAGTTTTCAGTACTGCAAGGTTCCACAATAATTTGGACACTGTTAGACTGCCAGGAATTTTAAGATCTAAGCTTCAAAGAGGCGAGGCTACTGACGTGGAAAAAAAGTATGTGCTTCGTATCATTAGGGATTCGAATTTGTCTAAAAGTAAATTGTTGTTACAATCATCTGGGTTGTTAGCAATTCTGGATGATATTGTTAAAACTAAACATAACAGACTTGACGATATCAGCAAAGAGATTATAGAAACGTCTCAATAATTATAACATAATATGCATGCATTAAATAAACAATATTCTATTTATTTTTTCTTTTTTTTTCTTTCGACCTCTTCTAACCTTCTAGTGTCATACCTTCAAGATCATCAAGAAGTTCATCAACACTGATAACTGGGCCTTCTTCGTTGTCATCAGATTCTTCATCTTCAACATCCATACGCGTGCCTCTGTATTTGTTAAAGCTAGCTTCACCAGAAAGTTGTGAGTTAGGATTCTTAAATAAATTAACATTTTCACGAAGCTCTTTATCTTCTTCAAGTTCTCGAAGGAATAATTCATAGTCCTGTTCGACCTTTTCAATATCAGTCTTAGATAGGTCTGCATCATTGTGTTCAACAGCCATACGTTTAAGTTTCCAATATCTAGCACTGGCCTTGGTTCTATGTGGATAATGCTTCTTGATCAAAACAATGTCTGGCCTTTGGTAATGTGGTAAAGCTTCCCAAAAATCATTGTTAAAGTTGGCCGTAACAAGGAAGTAGCCAAGAACACTGTCACCTGGATGTAAAACAGCTCCGAGATGAGTTCTTATAACGTACTGCTCTTCACCATAAACACCGTTTGCACTTGATCTCATGACCGTACATTCAGATAACACATGTTTACCTCTGACAGGCCCTAGAGGCTCGATATCCAAAACAACAAACTCAACTAGCTGGGCAGCATTAGCCAAAGATATAAAAGGAGATCTCCAGTAAACAGACGCATCCAGATCAAATGTCTGTAAGGTGTTAGGATCCAGAAATTGAATTGTATTGGATATCCTAGAGCATATGACGACTTGTCCAATACCGCTCATCGACTGTGCTAAGCTTTTAGGCAGTGCAACCAAATCTTCTCGGCATATAGGAGCAATTTCCACAGAATAAGTAAATTTATAATCTTTCTTACCTGTATGGGTATCTGTCGAAATCAGCTCCTCTGATCGTTTGTATTTCATAGGCACTACCGCGTTCAAAAAATCTACCATTTTCATGGCATGGTTTCTATGACTATAGTAGAAATCAACACCTTCTCTTGATTCTTTAATAGATACAGTGTCGGTGTGGGCATTATGCTTCAATATGATCTGCTCGAGGTACAAAAACGTTCGCTTGTGTGGTACCTTTTGTCTTATCTGAACAGCAGCTTTCCAGGTATGCGTAGTAAATGACCTTGCACAGTCAGGACACTGAGTCGCAATAACCATATACTCGATTTCAACACTTTGTTGAACGATAGTGTTCAAACGTGCTTCTCCTTGCACAGTTATACTTATCTTGATTCTTCTTGAGTGAGGCTCAGTCCAGACAAACTTAGCATCAGTAAGACGCAACTTTGATAAACCTTTAAGCCTTCGAAGTAACATGGCCAAAAGCTCTCTACTCTCAGCCTGCGCAGGCATCCACTGTGATGGAGGCTGTAAAAACCTCTCACAATTTCGACAAAACTGAATATGTGCTTCGCGAGGAATTTCCTGGGTGATGTCACAAGTTAGCTCTATACAGTTTCTGCAAATGACTTGACCGCTAGTACCATCTATTGGCTGGCCACAGTCATGACACAGCAGCGTAGGCATGGTCTGCGGCACAAGACTTTGCTGGGAATTCATTTGAAAATCCATTTTTGGTCCACTGATGAGTAAGGTCCAAAATTTTTTTTTATTTTTATTTTTTTTTTTTTTTTTTTTTTTAATCTTTAATGCAAATCAAAATAAGATCTGGCTTAATAGTGTTGGCGCGGCTGGCATATCACGTGACTGTAGTTGTAAATTATCCAGCAGGTTTTTTTTTCACTTGCAATTGATGAGCAAGCTTTAAGATGTGTTTAAATTTTAGAGAGCATCAACTACAAACAATTCTGCTGATGCTCTGAAGGGCTTCGTTGATGTGGTTCGCTGATTCTCATGGTGTAAATTGGTTTTATCGCGAACAAATGATGTTGTAGATGTTGTGTGTGGTTAGTTACATTCAGCCGCATGCTGCTTTAAGAAAAACTGATTTTGAAGCTAGCATTTTTTGAATCGAAAGCTTCGATAGAACAAAATTCTTCAACACTTTCTACAACAAACAACAATAACAACTACTTCAAAAGTACAATAGCGAAAGTGACAGGAACACAGCTTCCAACACCACACTGATCCTGGATTATTGCTTTTGCAGAACATAGCTTATCACGGTATTGCAGAGTGAATTGGGCTTGGAATCACGGGTAGTGCGTGCGTGTGTTTGTGTGTTTATTAGAGGAATTCAGAGGGCTTTTATTGAACGATTGATACAACAGTCTTCAATCAATTGATCCTCATCATAGACGGGTTCCATTTATTAAGAAAGGGGGTATTGCTTCATTTATTTGAAGGAGTTAGCGCCTTGACTTAGCTGTGCGAGCCACGTACCAGTATTTTGGAACATCAGGTTATTACGCCTTCGGGCGGTGCTGATTTGAGCCAGGTGGGTGAGCAAGAATACATTAGAATCAAAACTGCACATTTGGTATTAAAAACCAAAAGCAGCACTGCGGATAATTGGACCAAAGTTTTTGAAGATATTCATAACGTAAGTTTTTTCATGGATCTGAATTGGCAAGATGGGAAAGCGGATTGATGTATGCTAACTTTTTTGCTTTTTAAGACCCTTATTAAAAGCGACGAGCAGTCTTTCATTAGATACTTTACGCTTTTCACGACAAAGTATTCGAGTGTAATTTTTAATCAGCATACGACAGAGGAGATTGACACATATATTCTTCTCGTGCTCAAAAAGGTTGTACATCTTTTCGCTGGTATTGAATTTGCTTCAAGGTTTGTTGAATTTGCTTCGAGAGTTGACATTAACTTCAAAGAGTTTCTCAATTTTGGAGAGTTTGACATTTTTGAAAGCTTTGTTCTCGGGAGTTCTTTATTAGATTCCGAAAGATATCATAAGGGTAAGTTTTTCGAGAGTACTCACAAAAGTTACTGTGCACCAACTGAATTAAGTTTCTAACAACATTTTAAAGAGGGCGAAAGCTTTATTTATTCATCTTTAGATAAAATTTTACAGTTGATACAAAAAAGGTCTTCTACTTTTGAACAGTATCAAAGAAAAGATTGGGAATATATTCTGAAGAAATTGGACAGATTATCAGATAAAACTGCCAAAACAAAATTGTCATTAACTGTCAACGAATATTTTAATCGAAAGCCTGTTAAAATGGATACCGCACTTTCTAGTGTAATTCAAAAGTATTTCAGCCAAAGCGGCTCAAAGGATGGTAGTCAGCTGTCTTCGGAGCTAACACAAGCTATTATAAACACATCTACACTAGGACCGGCCATAAAATTGGTCTCCGAACATCCAGACTGGGATAGTAAAGCAATAGGGAAATCTATTTGTGCTAAGGGCAATGTAAATACAATTGATTGGACCAGTGTTTATGGATCGCTGGAAAATTATGATATAAGTGTTTTTGAAAACGCCGACTCTCTTTCGTCCATATTGACATTCATTTTCGAAGCTGCTGGAGATAAAAAACAAGAAGCAGTTTCAGCATTGTTCTCACGTAAATGGAACAATCTTAAGCATCAAAATGAGCTGGTACTAGCAGCGAGTGAGTTAACACCCGAAAAATTTGATCTTGCCTCGGCTGGTCTCGAGAAGATTATTGATGTTAAGAAAATCGGGCCGAAATTCTTGCAGGAAAGAGAACTTGCATTGGGTGAACACCCGCTTAATTATAAGGCCCTTATTCATTTGTCATTAGAGGCTATATGCAGAGAAGATCCATTAGTGACTGACTCAAGATTGTTTCTTGACCAACAAGCTAAGGTCGTGCCGGAGTTGTTTATGCTGGGAGGAGTAACAATGCCCAAGCCCTGGCCACAATTACTTGAAAGAGTAATTGGTAATTTTTTTGAACTTTTTTTTGCTGGCCAGGATTCTAGCTCGTTTGTATTTGCAACTTTGGCTTTATTGGATCGTGAATTTTTAATTGATATATTAGTTGAGATTTTCGAACGTGATGCGACGGTGATTAATACCATTTTAACCATTGCGTTTGAATCAAATATTTTGGATGATTTATTAAAGCTGAAAAAGTTTATTTTCACAATTGAGCTTGCTGCATTGGCTGATAAGTATAATCTTTACTCTTTTGAAGAGTACATCAAGAATGCTCAGAAGTTGAACGGCCAAGAGTTTGTCCTATCTTTATTGAACTTTTTGGAATTGAAAAGTTCTTTAGACTTTGTTCAAAGTCAGCCTGGAATTGTTTTAGGACCCAATTTAAGATCAGTATCTGCTGCACTCAACTTGGTTTCATCAGCTAACATTCCTCAAGAACGTCTGGAGCAGTTGAAACTAGTACAAATTCAATGTTTGCAAGTGTATCCCCGATTGATCAATTATGGCAAGGGACACGACGCTGCAATTTTGGCACATGTTACAAACGGCTTCAGCCCAGAAATTGAACGAGAGATGAAATTATACTATCAGAAAATGTATGAACAACAAATTGAGATTCGTGATATTATCAGTATGCTGCAAAAATTGAAACAATCTGATGATCCTAAAGACCAGGACGTGTTTTGTTGTATGGTGCACTCACTTTTCGATGAATACCGATTTTTTCCAGAGTATCCTTTGAATGCCCTTGCTACCACTGCTGTACTGTTTGGCTCACTGCTTTACTTCAGGTTGATTGAAGGTATTCCATTGTCTATTGCTCTTAGACTAATTTTGGATTCATTGAGACAACCACCAGACTCAAACATGTTTAGATTTGGTCTTCAGGCATTGCATGAATTCAAACAAAGATTACCAGAATTCCCTAAATATTGTACCGTTTTGCTGGAAATTCCCGGACTGGCCACGCATCAGGCGATATATCAGCAGATAAAGGATATTGTAACCGGAGAGGCGACCAGAGGCGGTGCTTTGGATAATGATGAAGCTACTGTATTTAAGTCTGTGTCTGCGTATGTGCCACTTGATGATATTCCACAAGAGCAGCCAAATGATTCTATCAAGGATAAGGTTTTGTTTATTGTGAACAATCTTGCAGCTAATAATGTTACGACAAAAACGAAAGATCTTGCTGCAATTTTGGAACCTCAATACTATGGGTGGTTTGCATCTTACATCGTTGGTCAGAGATCCAAGCAGGAGCCTAATTATCACCAGCTTTATATAGTAATGCTGAAAAACATTAGCAGTAAGGCTTTGGAATCGCATTGCTTAAGAATAACTTACCAGCATATTATCCAATTGCTTAACTCGTCAGATACTTTAACATCGTCCGACAAACGAAATCAATTGAAGAATTTAGGTCAGTGGCTTGGTAGCATGTTGTTGGCTAGAGATAAGCCAATTTTGCATAAAAATATTGATTTCAAGAAACTCCTTGTCGAAGGTTATGAATCAAAGAGGCTATCTGTTGTACTGCCATTTGTAACAAGAGTTTTGGAAAAGGTATCCCAGTCGTCTGTTTTCACTCCTCCAAATCCTTGGTTGATGGGTATATTGCAAGTTTTATCTGAACTTTACCAATTTGCTGATTTGAAGCTCAATTTGAAGTTTGAGATTGAAGTGTTGTGCAATCAGTTGAAGCTGGATATTGCTGATATTGAAGTATCGGCAGTTATTCGTGATAGCGTATCAAAGGATACTGTTGATAATCATGATATGAGTTTGGTTGCTGAGCTCGAGAAGCTAAGAATAATTAATGCAGAAGCTCCACAATCATTGGACCAAGTGATACCAGGCGGAGTTATGTACAATGAAACTCATGGTTATGTTCCTGGCGGTATTCAGCTTGAAGGCAGCAGTGGATTTGTCAGTCATCCAAGTTTAAGACATTTGTTCTACACCGCTATTGATAAGGCATTAAAAGAAGTATCGCAGCCAATAATTGAACGGTCTGTGGCGATTGCAACTATTTCTACGAGAGAAATGGTTGGCAAGGATTTTGCTTTGGAACCTGATGAAAACAAAGTTCGTCTTGCCGCTCATAATATGGTCAAGCAATTGGCTAGTAACATGACTTTGGCAAGCTTAAAAGAACCTTTGAGGGAAGCACTTACTGCTAATCTGAGAACTTTGATGTTGTCATCCAACAACTTTACAGATCCTAACGTGCTACAGGAGCAAATCACTGTTGCTATTACCGATAATATTGGCGCTATTTGCGCATTGGTTGAACGGAGCGTTGTTGAAAAATCTATTCCTGAAATTGAAGAAGCATTCTTACCGGCATATTTGATTAGACAACGACACCGTGAAACTAATCCTGGACAAGTTTTTGTTGATCCTCAGTTGAATTCTCGGTATCCATTGCAGTTACCTGATCCGTTCAGACTTCATCTTGGTGGACTTTTGCCAGAACAGTTTGCTATTTATGAAGCGTTTGGCAAAGACTCATCTGTGGGATTTGATCAACAACAACAGCAGCAGCAGTTGGTACAGCCTCAGCAACCACAACAGATTTATACGCAAGCACCACGCGGAATATTTGAAACTACTCAGGCTGGTGTACCCGTCGAACCAGTTGGAGTCACTCCAGTGGGTGTTGCGGCCGCTGGTCCTCCTGGTGTTCCCGCAGCCGGTGCAGCAGCTAGTACTGTTCAAGAACGTGCGTTATTAGAACAATCTATTTT
Source organism: Groenewaldozyma auringiensis (assembly GCA_030574195.1). Classification (NCBI taxonomy): domain Eukaryota; kingdom Fungi; phylum Ascomycota; class Dipodascomycetes; order Dipodascales; family Trichomonascaceae; genus Groenewaldozyma; species Groenewaldozyma auringiensis. The sequence goes on from JAJMEP010000034.1 coordinate 136,728, forward strand.
GCAGATTCAGCATGGTGTAGATAGTTTGATGAAGCTCATCGAGGAATCTACGGAAACGTCCATTTCTTCTTTGCTGCCAGATCATCCAATCAGTATCTTGCTTACTCAAATATTGACAGCTTGTTCGCGGTCACCTTTCAGAGATCAGATAAGTCTGAAGGCTTCACAGCTGAGTGTTGGTGCTTTGTTTACTCAGGCAGAGACCCCATTTGCTCGAGAAGTTCTTTGCTTTTTGTTGGATAAGCTTTGTGAATTATCTGCTTCTACTGCTAAGGAAGTTGTATTGTGGTTGATTTACTCTGATGATGAACGAAAACACAACGTTGCAGCCATGTTAACACTTATCAAGGCTAGATTGGTTAGTGCTAGTGAGATTGATGTGAATCTTGCCAACCAGATATTGTCCAAGAATGCTACAGCCATAAGTTTTGGCGTCGCACTAATTTTTGAGGCTGTATTGGGAGAAAATGCTTGTGCTTTACGAACAGATTTTACTGGATCTTTAGAAGCATTAGAGTCGTTAGCAAAAGATGATCCACCAGTTGAGCTTGCCAAAGAATTGCTAGATACTATGGAAAAGAACCCCACATCGAGTAATTTATGGCCAGTATCCAGACGTCATGCTAACGAGCCGGTTCAACAAGGCACTAAAGATCAGCTTGGATATATTTTTGCAGAATGGATTAGACTCACTCAACATCCTTGTTGTTCTGAGAAAGCTTTGCATACGTTTGTGTATCAACTTTCTAAGCATGATATATTGAGCTCTAATGATTTATTGACGGCTTTCATAAGAATATCTTTGGATATGTCAGTCGAGAGCGCAAGAAAAGTTGCTACCAGTCAACCTGCAGTTTCTTCTGACGAGACTTTTATTGCTATTGATGCGCTTTCAAAGCTTATTGCTACTGTGTTACTTACCAGCTCCAAGATGTCAACGAAAGAAAGGATTAATTACGCTAGAGGCATTTTTTCAGTTATCTTACTTGTATTTGCATCTGATCATGATTCTTTCACTGAGGGTTATGACGGTAGACCATTTTTTAGATTGTTTTCGAACATTCTTGCTGAGCTCCCTGATGCTTATGAAAACGATACAGAGTTTATAAGCGAGTTATACTTGATGATTGCCAACATTTTTTCAAGTATTCAACCTATTGCATTCCCTGGTTTCAGTTTTGCATGGCTGACATTGATTTCACACCGATTTTTCTTGCCTTATATGATTAAAATTGCCGACAAAAAGGGCTGGGAGAAGTTAGCAGAGTTGCTTGGGCAACTGGTTAGATTTCAGGGTATTTACATTGATGGTAAGGATTTCCCAGAAACTATTGCCGTACTTTATAAAGGTACGTTGAGAGTTTTCTTGGTAATCTTGCACGATTACCCCGAGTTCTTGATTGAATACCATATTCCTTTAAGCATAATGATTCCTCCTTGCTTTATTCAACTGAAGAACTTGGTTTTGAGTGCTTTCCCTAAGGATATGGAACTCCCCGATCCTTTGGCACAAGGCTTAAAGGTTGATAGGTTGCCTGAAATCAAGAAATTACCACCATTAGCAGCCGACCCCGGCGTTTATTTGTCCCAAATCGGTTTGAAGAAACACATTGACCATTATTTGATGTCACCATCTGTCTCTGTGTTGAGGAGTATCACTGAAGGATTTGAGATTCAGCAGCCTATTCATGAGCCTGGTATTGGGTTTGATAGTACCAGTTTCAACTTCAAGGCAATTAATTCATTCATTGTTTATGTTGCTAACCAGGTTGTTGCTAATGAACCTTCTGGTCAAGGCAAATCTGAAGAAGTACATTTCAGCCGGGATTCCGTTTACATGGTCTTGATTGCACAAGCACTCAAATCAATTAACGCTGAAGGCAAATACTTTTTGAGTGAGGCTATTATAAATCAGTTGAGGTATCCTAACAGACATACACATTTTTTCAGCTGTGCAGTCTTATCTTTGTTTGGTAGCCACGGGAACAACCTGCTTGGCAGTGAAAAGGTTGAAGCTCAGCATATTCTCACGAGAGTTTTATTGGAACGAATCATGTGTAACAGACCACATCCTTGGGGTCTTATGATTACGTTCACAGAGTTATTGAAGAATCCTAACTATAAATTTTGGGATCTACCATTTATTAAAAGTGCACCGGAGTTGGAACGAGTGTTTTCATCTCTTTATACACATATTGCATCTCCTGCTGGCGGCGTCGCTAACGGCGAGGCCAATCCTACTAGTACTAGGCAAGGTCCAGCCAGGATAGACAGAAATGAGATTAGAAGTGTCTCAGGTATATAATATATTGTTAATATTGAATGAATTTTTATATTGTTATGAATTTTGGCAACAGTTTTTTAGTGATGGGTGATCATGAGAAACTATGAGAAGTAATTCTTGAAGAAACACCGAACAAACGTTCCGACCCTTTCCTCTTTCTTTGAACGCTAGGTTCATTATCGGAATTTTCTATGAGTTAGTTATTTGGCTTATTTAAGTTCTTTACTGTTCTTTAATAGACTACCTAAGGCACAAAACAATTGGTTTCATGACTGAGAAACATATAGGACATGACATGTTTAACGGTAACCCTTATCGAGTTGAAGATACGATTTATTGATTAAAGTTGAGCAGTTTTAGTCCCCGCATAGGCGGATATCGGCAGCTGCAGTTGATAACCCTATCATAGATCTTAACTCGAGTCCAAGATCTTATGACACTTTTTAAGCGTACAGTAATAATGTTGATTTTGGGCGAACCTGCTCTCAATCAATTGCTTAAAAGTATCACTACTAGTGAACTTGAAGAGTACCAGTCATGTCTGGGGAATGCACTATCTCAATACTCTAAAGATTCTAGCGGGTTTCCTCTACGGACAGCAGTAGCAGGAAAAGATGCAGTTAATTTGTTCATGCCAGGAGTATTCAATGATATCATTGGGCTGAAAGCTTTGGCATGTTCGTCACGCGGCAATTTGGGGATGACTATTGTTATGGACAAGTTTGGTAATGGCCTCGGTGTTATTAATGCAAAAGTAGCGACGGCTTTCCGTACAGCACTTGCAACATCTTTAGCTTGGTCCAAACTTGTTAAAGACAAACTATCTGTAAAAGAAATAAGTATGTTTGGCTCGGGGTTACAAGTATACTGGCATATAAAGCTTGCTCTTTTGGTGTTCCCTAATGTGCAGAAAGTCTGGATTTGGAATAGAACCAGCCAAAAGGCACAAGATCTGGCAAATCATTACAAGCCGAGTATCATGACCACAAAGTACAGTTTCTGCCTACAGAATTGCCAGAAAAGACAATTGGTGCTTCGCAAGTGATAACATGCTGTACACCTAGTAATAAACCTCTGTTCGAACGCAGCTGGCTGCCTGAGGACATCTCTCAAGTTTTCATCGGCCTTATTGGCAGCTATAAACCTGAAATGAAAGAGGTTGGACCAGACATAATGTCAGTAATAGGGGAAAAAGGGAGAGTGGTAGTAGACTCCAAGGAAGCAGCATTAGAGGAGGCTGGTGAACTTATTGATAATAATGTGACGCATGACCAACTAGTAGAAATTGGTGATATTTGGTCGGGAAGTGATCCTGCAGATGACATTAAAAGTGAAAAAACTAAGCTTTTGCTGTGGAAGTGTGTCGGACTTTCTGTTATGGATATAGCAACTGCAGAGTATATTTTGCAAAAAGCTAAGGAAAAAAAAGTGGGAGTCGAGGTGGAGTTTTAGTAGTAATATTATGAGCAAAAACTAAAATTCATTTCATACGCCAAATTTTATTAAAAACATTAATTTGAGCATGGTGATAGATATAAGTAACAAATTGAAACATGGTACAAGTAAAATATTATTAAAAGACGGCTAATTTCAGCCAAAATTATTTTTTTTTTATTTCAAAAACGCCTATTTTTTTTTTTTTTTTAAAAAGTGACCCTATATACTGTGCTTTCAAAAGAACTGTCAGCTACGACCACATCCGGGTGAAAGCAAGATTTCCCGTCTGATCAATCCTATTTAAGCGCCCGAGAGCTTTACCAAGTAATGCACTGGGAGACCATGCGTGAACAGAAAGTGCTGTAGTTCTGTTTTTTTTTGTTTCTAATATCTTGTTTTCTTTTCCTTTTTTGATCTTTGGATTTTCAGTAAAATCGGTTGTTGACCAAAAATGGGGGTTCGCGTTAAGGTACGAATATATGTTCTGATTTACGCGATTCACGCGATTTTAATCTCAGATCCAAGTCTATGGTCTTAGAGGTACTAGCACATATAGGTGAATACATTGTATAGCCCGAAGGCCGACTTGTGTCTCCAACAATGTAAAGGAACAAAAATAAGCCTTTTTTTTTCTGAAAATGGCAGCAGCTAAACCGACAGACCACAATTAAAACTACATAAATTGATCCATAAGAATTGGGTTACTGTTAATAATTAGCAAAAAATATTCAGAATTGATGAACTGGTCATTTTTGTAACTAAAACTGCAAAATAATAATCTTTTTTTCAGGGTCACGTAATCACATGGCTAATCTAAAATGAGCGTTGATAAAGATCTCAAAAATATTTTTGTCAGCTACGGCCATATCCAGGTGAAAACAAGATTTCCCGTCCGATCAATCCTATTTAAGCGCCTGAGAGCCATACCCAGTAGTGTAGTGGGAGACCATACGCGAACAGATGGTGCTGTAGTTCTTTATTTTTTTGCTTGTCAAATTTTTTTTGTAAGTATAGAAGGTGTTTTTTCCAGTCTTAGAGAAATACTGCACATGATGACGACCCCTGCCGTTAATCCATATTGTTCTTGTTAAATCAAGCAACCAGTGGCTGATTACGTATTGTCGTCCAGTCCTCGCTGCTAAGTAGCGACATTCTGTGAGTTGGAGAAGTTTATCGATAACTCTAGTCAGCAATTTTTTTTTTTTTTTTGTATTTTTTGAAGCCGATCTCAGTATTGCAAGTTTATTATGATCTTGATATTGATCATTAAAGCTTTCATATTGAACTTTGAAATTTCTTGAATATTTTTGCTTGGTAGAAGATTACAATCTACCATTTCTAGTAAAGTTTCTTTGAAGATTAACCCTTTATTGGGTCTTTCAAAAAAAGACTGAAAAATGGCGGAGGATAACAGATTTGCTTAGTAAGTTATCACTCACTGCACATGCATTTTGGTTTATTAATACTGTTAATGGCGACCTGTCTAACCATTTTTTTTCTTTAGTAATGAGATGTCCAACAAGGTTTTGAGGGCGGACCGGCGGCTGGTCAATCAAGTGAATCAAAGCGAAGGTAAGGGGACGCCTGAATCACTTTCTGGAAAGATAGGCCCAAGAGATATGGGTAGTAATATTAGCCGGCAGACCAGTAAACCAGCTGAAACAGAGAATCTTAGAGCACGGGCTTCACAAGATGGACCCCGAAGGACAAGACCACCAGTTCAGAGCAGTCTTAGAGATATTGATTATTCAGGAGCTATTGAAGGGCTTACATATTTTCCTACAGCTGAAACTCGAGATACCTTTGATTTGTTGATGTCTTGGGTTCAAGAATTTCTTGGAGATGTTCCCCATGATATTTTAATATCAGCTGTTGATGCTTTGCTAATAGTTGCTAAGGAGGAGAATTTAAATGATGCCGCTAAAAGAAAAGAAATTGAAGAGGTTGTTGGGAACAGCGTTAAAGACGAGGACATCAATCAGTTTCTGAACTTGGCTAAACGTATTCCGTCAGTTGAAGAAAATGCAGCCCAGGGGAATATCGATGAAGATATGGGAGTAGCAGTGACCTTCGAAGGAGATAACGATGAAGATGGACTTAATGATAGCGAAGATGATGAAAGCGACAGTGATTTTGAAAACTTTATGGATGAACCTATAGAAACCGCAGCATTGGAAGATAATGAAATTGTTGAAAGTGCTTCGAAAACGGAAAAAAAAAATGAAGGCAATGGTATTGATGTCAGTAGTAGAGATATTGATGCTTACTGGTTACAAAGACAAATTGGAAGGGCATTCAGCGATCCACATACAGCACAGGAAAAAACCAATGAAGTTTTCCAAATTTTATCCTCAACAACTTCGTTAGGACAAGCTGAGAATGATCTCATGGAGTTGTTTGATTACGATCATTTTGAACTTGTCAAATTACTATGTCATAACCGATCCAAAATTGTTTGGATGACTAGACTTAATCGGTCAGAAACAGGTCCACAAAGAGATAAAATCATACAAGAGATCAGAGATTCGGGACTTTCGTCTTTTCATTATGAGCTTGAGGGAAAGACAAGCTCGGATGAAAAACTGGAAGAAGAAGACGCTGATGGCAATGTTCCAATGGAAGTGGATTTTGTTCATAAACCTCAGGTTGTGGATCTGGATTCATTGGTATTTGACCAAGGCAGTCATTTATTCACAGGAGGTAAAGTGTCTTTACCAGAAAATACCACAAAAATGGTAACAAAAACTTATGAAGAGTACACAGTTCCGGCACCTCGGAGGCATAATGATCCTGACGAGGTTTTGGTATCGATTGATGAAATGCCGGAGTGGTCACGTCGCGCATTTAATGGAACCAAGACTTTGAACAGAATTCAAAGTAAAGTATATTCATGTGCATTTGAAACTGATGAAAACATGCTTATTTGTGCTCCTACTGGTGCAGGCAAAACCAATGTAGCATTGCTTACCATGCTAAGAGCTATATCCCAATTCAGAGATTCAAACGGTACTATCCTACAAAATGATTTCAAAATGGTCTATATTGCTCCATTGAAAGCCTTAGTGCAAGAACAAGTCAGAGAGTTTAATGAAAGGCTAGGTCCGTTTGGATTATCTGCTGCTGAGTTAACCGGTGATAGTAATCTAACTAACGAGCAAATCAGCAGTACTCAGTTGATTGTGACGACCCCTGAAAAATGGGATGTAGTAACACGAAAATCTTCGGTTACAAGTTACACAAACCTTGTCAGGCTAATTATTATAGATGAAATTCATCTTTTACACGACGAGCGAGGACCGGTTATTGAGAACATTGTAGCCAGGACTCTGCGACAAGTTGAATCCACTGGCGAAAATGTCAGATTAGTGGGGTTATCAGCCACTTTACCTAATTATAAAGATGTTTCAAGATTTATCAGAGCAGAAAATGGTACTTTTTACTTTGATCCCTCGTATAGACCATGCCCATTGGGCCAAAAGTTTATTGGTATCACCGAAAAGAAGGCATTTAAAAGATACCAGGCTATGAATGATGCATGCTATGACAAAGTTATTGAGGAGATTGGTAAACATCAAGTTATCATATTTGTGCACTCTCGTAAGGAAACGGGGAAAACTGGAAAATTTTTACGTGATCGAGCCCAAACTGAAGGCACGTTAAAGCATTTCTCTAAAAATGATCCAGGTTCACGTGAAGTATTACGGGAAGAAAGTGCTGCGGCACAAAACCCCGATCTTAAGGAGTTGCTGCGAGACGGTATAGCCATTCATCATGCTGGTCTGTCACGGGCTGATCGTTCTAGCGCAGAAGATCTTTTTGCAGCTGGCCAGGTACAAGTTCTTATCAGTACGGCTACATTAGCTTGGGGTGTTAATTTACCAGCTCACACAGTCATAATAAAGGGGACCCAAGTTTACAACCCTGCAAAAGGTCGGTGGTCTGAGTTGTCACCTCAAGACGTGTTGCAAATGCTCGGGAGAGCTGGCCGACCTCGATATGATAAATCTGGAGAGGGTATAGTGATAACAGCTCACAGTGAATTAAGTTATTACATGTCCTTGATCAATGCGAAGTTGCCTATTGAATCACAGTTTATGTCCCGGTTATCTGATAGTTTAAACGCTGAAATTGTGTTGGGCACTATTAGATCTAGAGATGATGCTGTGGAATGGCTGGGGTACACATATTTATATTTCCGAATGCTCAAAGCGCCGGGTATTTACAAAGTTGGTACGGATTACGACGATGATTCTTTACTTGTCAAAAAGCGAATTGATTTAGCGCACTCTGCATTGGTACAGCTACGAGACTGTGGGTTAGTAAAATATGATGATGTTGAAGGAATAATTCAGCCCACTGAACTAGGTAAGATTACATCACACTATTATTTGTCACATTCCACAATGGCCACTTATAATAAGACATTGAAGCCTTTTATGACACCAATTGAAGTATTTCGAGTTTTTACATTGTCTGATGAATTCAAGTACATTCCCGTTAGACAAGAAGAAAAATTAGAACTATCGCGACTTATTGAAAAAGCGCCAATTCCCATCAAGGAGACAATCGAAGAGCCCTCGGCCAAAATCAACGTATTATTACAGGTATACATATCTAGGTTGAAACTCGAAGGGTTTGCTCTTATAGCAGATATGGTTTTTGTAACACAATCTGCTGGCCGACTTTTGCGTGCAATTTATGAAATCTGTCTTCGTAAAGGATGGGCAAGTTTGACCAAGATAGCGTTAGATCTTTGCAAAATGGTTGAACACCGCATGTGGTTATCGAATTCTCCACTGAGACAGTTTCCATCATGTCCTGTTGAAGTTATACGTAAAATGGAATCTTCCCAAATGCCTTGGAATCGGTACTTTGACTTATCTGATCCATCAGAGGTTTCTCAGGCTATAAGGGTAGAAAAGTATGGAAGGCAGGTTTACAGGATGCTACAAGAGTTCCCGAGATTACAATTGAGTGCGCAATTCCAGCCAATTTCGCGTGAACTTCTCAGAGTCGAGTTAGAAATCACTCCAAAGTTTGAATGGAACAGACAAATTCATGGTACTGCAGAAACTTTCTTGGTACTCGTTGAAGATGGTGATAGCGAAGCTATTTTATACTATGATACTTTTGTTTTGCGGGAAAGGTATTCTCAAGAAGAACATAGTCTTGATTTTACTGTACCGTTGACATCTGATCCATTGCCGCCCAGTTACTTTGTTTCTGTCATATCTGACCGCTGGTTGCGAAGTGAGTCAAGAATCGCTCTATCATTCCGTAACTTGATACTACCCAGTAAACCGTTGGAGTTCACCAATGTCTATGATTTGCATAGTACTTCTGTCAGCGATTTGGATAACAAGGAGCTATCATGGCTGTTTTCATTCACCGACTTTAACCGTATCCAGACCCATTTACTGAAAACACTGACCACCACTGATAACACACTTTTGATTGGTGCTTCACCAGGTAACGGTAAGACTACTGGATGCGCTGCGCTAGCATTATATCGACACTGGAGCGACCCTGATAATGGGAAGGCTGTGTATATTGCACCCTTCCAAGAACAAGTTGACCAATTGTACGATTTGTGGATGAAACGCAATACCAGTAGCAAGGTTATCAAGAAGCTTAGTGGGGAACTGACTAGTAATTTAAGGCAACTGGAGGCTGCTGATTTGGTTATGTGTACGCCAGTACAGTGGGAGGTAATCTCACGACGTTGGCAAAGACGTAAAAATGTTCAAAAAATTGAGTTGATAATTGCTGATGATATTCATTTAATTCATGGCCTTAATGGTTCAGTCTATGAGGTTGCTATTTCCCGGATGAGGTTCATGGTTGAGCAAACCGAGGCACCACTGAGGATCATCGCGTTGTCAGTACCGTTGACGAACGCTAAGGATATGGCAAGTTGGATTGGTGTCGATGGTAGTAATAATATTTTTAATTTTCGACCACAAGAGCGAATGCAACGGTTGGAAATACACATGCAGTCTTTTAGTATCCCACATCATGAATCTATGTTATATGCCATGGGCGGTTCTGCAGTTGCTGCTATTGAACAGCTTGCCTCCGATGAAGGTCAATCCACTTTGATTTTTGTTGATAACTGGCAAGAATGCGTTAATGCCCCTGATACTTACTTGAATCTGTTCCATGGAGACGAAGAAAGCCAGGTATCATTTTTGGCTGATGATTTGCCTGCAGAGTTCGATGATGCAGTTGCATCAATTCAAGATAAGACTGTACGGAGCTACCTCGGCAAGGGTATCGGATTGTTTTCATCATGGATGAGTTCTCATGACAAGAAAACTATCAACGCGCTGCTTCACGCAAGGGCAATTAGATTAGTTATTGCTACAAGAGATTCGTGCTGGCACTGTCCTACGGCTGATTTGGTAATTATAATGGGGACTCAGTTTTACGAGGGTAATGAACATCGGTATATTGACTACACGGTAAGTGAAGTTTTGCAAATGGTGGGCAAAGCACAAAGACAGTCTCAAGCAGGACAGTCTACTGCCAAAGTTCTGGTATTGACTAATAGTACCAAACGTGACTACTACAGACGGTTCCTTTCTGATTCTTTGCCAGTTGAAAGTATGCTGTACAGTTATCCTTACCTGCATGATTCCCTCGTCGCTGAAATTAGTGAACATATCATTGAGTCTCCTGACAATGCTATCGACTGGTTAACCTACACATATTTTTACCGTCGGTTGAACTCTAACCCAAGTTTCTATGGCATGATAAGCCGATCAGAGTCATCAATGAATGAGTTTTTGTCTGAATTGATTGAAAATGCTTTGAATGACTTGTCAGAGGCTAAGGTTATAGAATTGAGTGAGGAGTATGACATTACCGCATTGAACGGTGCATTGATTGCTGCCTACTACAATGTATCATATGTCACTATCCAAACATTTATCTTGTCTTTGAACGGTAAGATCAAGACTAAAGGGTTACTTGAGATTGTGTCTTCTGCCGCCGAGTTTGAATCATTAATCAGCATTCGACAAGGCGAAGAGCCTATTTTACGCGCACTATGTGGTAGAAACCATAAAGACGTGGTGCAAACTGCTGATTTCAACGAACCTAGATACAAAGTACTAGCATTGTTATTGATTCACATGGAGCGAATTAGCATCAAAGGTGATTTGTACTCCGATCTTAAGATTATCTTGGACCGAATTGTATCTCTTATATCTGCAGCCGTCGATGTACTTTCTGGTGAAGGGTACTTGAATGCTATGGCTGCGATGGATCTTTCACAAATGGTTGTTCAAGCGCTATGGAATCGTAAGGACGTGCTTAAGCAAATTCCACACTTCACTGATGAGACATTGGAAAGAAGTTATTCAAAGAACATCAACACCGTTTACGATTTCATTGGAATCGAGGACGATACTGTTAGAACCAAATTGTTAGGGTTTGATGACAATGATCCTCGAATGGCAGATGTAGCAGAGTTCGTTAACCGGTACCCTAACATTGATATATCGTGTGAAATTGAAGGCGATGTGATTGCCGGAGAGGCTGCCCAGGTACATGTAACGCTTGAAAGAGAGGTGGATGAAGACGAAGAGGAGGAGGTGGTTGATACTTCAGTAGTCAGTGCAAGATTCCCATCCACTAAGAGCGAAAACTGGTGGTTAGTAGTAGGATTGCCCGACCAAAGGCTGTTATGTGGTATCAAGAGGGTAACTATAGCCCGCCCCTTACAGAACACACAGGTCGAATTTGTTGTGCCCACATCTGGTCATAAGAAACTGGTTGTATGGCTCACCAGTGATTCATATCTGGACGTCGATAAAGAATTCGAGATAGATGTGGACGTCCAGCCTGGTGACGAAATGGAAGAATAATGTAAGTAAGATGATAATAGTAATAACAAAATATTTATCAATGAAAGTATTTTATTGTCTTTGCGCGTGTCTGGTAATTGGGTTATGGGCTCAGAGCTATGCCAGTGGCTATGCGACTGGATTATCGCTGTTTGTAAACAGATACATGTCTAAAGAAACTATCACCACATTCGCATCAAGGGTCATAAAATATGTAAAAAACTGAATCAAATGCGTACAGCTACTGAAACGCTACTGTTAAAAAAAAAGAGCTTAGACGAGTAATGCAGGTAACCAAATGTCAACCAAATGTCAACCAGATCTCAAATCACAGCAGGCTGTTATTACAGCAGTTAAACGTTTAGCTATATGCAGGTTTGATAAAACGCTCACATCGTTATCCTGGTCTTCGATTGGCTCTCTGGGCAGATATCAGTGAATCAGCCGTGACCAAGACTCATCGTGGTCACGGACCAATATTTTGTTATTAACATGCAGCTGTGGTCAAACGTGCAGTAAAGTTTACGCTTATTACATACAATACCGAATTAAACCGGCTCAGAAGCACGCATGGAATCTTCGACTGCTGGTGCTGTATTATATAGTTAAAAGACGAAGGTATTGTATCTTCAGGCAGAAAAAACAACGTATTCGGACGAAAAGAAAATACGTAAAAAGAACAATAGTAGTTTGGTCTCGGGTAGCTCTTTCGATCCCATCATCTCGATCCCATCATCACTTGATAATTTTTTTTTTCTTTTTTATCTTGATAACAAAAACGGCACGCAATAGATGATCTGAACCTTGTCATTTGTTGTCGTTATTGTCAGATCCAAATTTTCACTTCGATAGAATAAAACTTGCAAAAATTAAGTCTCTCATTTTGTTGGTTTTTAAGAGATTCGTTTCTATTTTACCAATTGACAAGAAGCTTCCGACTTTATTTACTTGTTTATTTGTTTACTTTCTTGGTTGCCTCGATAGATCTGGTAGGTTTTTCTTTCTTCCCACAAAAGATTTAGAGTATGAGCTATGGCAATGCGAATACTTTTCGGAGCTCGGAGGAAGGGTTTAGTGGACCGGCTGGTACTCCTGCAGCAGAAACATCTTTGTTCAGAAGGGAATCTGTAGAAGTACCGTTAACTCGGTCGTATCGTCGGGCTTTTTTTGGTGCTACTCCGGATTCTTATGGCTCCAGAGATCAAACTTTGGAGAATGGCTCCCAGTTTATTGTAAGTTCGTTATTGGAGCAGAGTGAAGGCCTTGCTTCTTATGCTTTGAAACATGGCCTGGAAGATTATAAAGATAGTAAAGGGCGCAGTAGAAGCCAATCACAAGACTCTCTGCGGGAACAAAACGAACTGTTACCAGATAACGCGAATGTCATTGATGTCCCGCAGAGCTCAACAACAACAACAACAACCCCTTTGCTACAAGATACTGCTGGCTTTGAATCAGGTCCGCGACGACGTCCTCGGCGTAGAAGCTCTACATTATCCAGGTACCAGACGTTTGAGGAACCTGATATTGTTTATAATGAAGATACTTTTGACGCGATGTATGATGGTGAACCTGAGAGCGAACAATTACCACCCAAGTTTTCCAACTTGAAAAACCTAACACCCAAAAAAATAATGGACGAAGCATTAAAACCACTATGGGTGCTTCCAAGTGCATTAGTTGGGGCATTACTGAATGTTCTAGACGGATTGTCATACGGAATGATCTTGTTCCCAGTAGGTAACAGTGTTTTCAGTTCATTGGGCCCCACCGGTCTATCTATATTTTATGTGAGTTGTATTTTGTCACAACTGATATACTCGTTAGGAGCAAGCAGATTTAAAGGTGGAGTAGGGTCAGAGATGATTGAAGTTGTTCCATTTTTCCACGCCATGTGTTTCAAGATTCTTGATCAGGTTGGATCTGATAATCCTGATTCAGTTATTTCCACATGTGTAGTTGCATTTTCGATTAGTGCAGTACTAACTGGACTGGTTTTTTTTTTGTTAGGACTTGCACGACTAGGAACTTTGGTTGGGTTTTTTCCCCGTCAGGTTTTGATTGGATGTATTGGTGGTGTTGGATGGTTTTTGGTAGTCACAGGGCTGCAAGTTGCATCAGGCTTACCAGAAGTCACATTTTCATTGGAAATTTTCAAATTACTTTTGCAGCCTTTCACATTCTTAAAATGGTCAACCCCAGTAGGTTTGGCTGTGTCGCTGATGGTACTAGAGCGACAATTTAGTCACCCACTGATGGTGCCTGGCTTTTTCTTGTTAGTATTTGCAGTTTTTTATTTGGTAGTAATTGCGGTCCCGTCTCTATCAATTAAAGCGTTGCAAAATTCTGGTTGGTTGTTTCAGGCAGCAGATTCGAATGAGCCATGGTGGAACTTTTATACCCTGTTTAATTTCAAGCAAGTTGATTTTATGGCCATTCTTAAAACTGTACCTGATATGTTTGCATTAACATTTTTCGGGTTATTACATGTCCCCATTAATGTACCAGCATTAGCTGTATCAATTGGCGAAGATAACGTGGACGTAAACCAAGAACTTATCGCCCATGGGATCTCCAACGTGGTATCTGGTTTGTGTGGTAGTATTCAGAATTATTTGGTATACACTAATAGTGTTTTGTTTATTAAAAGTGGTGGTAATTCAAGGCTAGCTGGTGTGATGCTTGCATTAGTTACTTCAGTTATCATGATCATTGGACCTAGATTGATTGGATATATTCCGGTTATGGTTGTTGGTGCGTTGATTTTCCTGTTAGGGTTTGAGCTACTGGTAGAAGCAGTGTGGGACCCCTGGGGAAAAGTGCGCGGATTTGAGTATTTCACAATTGTTACTATTGTCGTTACTATGGGTGCATGGGATTTTGTTTATGGTATCTTAGTCGGTATAGTGCTGGCATGTGTCGCGTTTGTTATTCAGGCATCGCAAACTTCTATCATCAAAGCCCAGTATTCTGGGACAATTGCACGGTCGACAGTTCGCCGTCATTTCATGCAAGAGAAATTTCTTCGAGCAGTATCAGAACAAATTTACGTCATCAAACTATCAGGATATGTGTTTTTTGGTACCGTGGTAAGAGTGGAGAAAACTGTACGCCAGTTATATGACCCAAATTCACTAGATTATGCCAAGAGGCCTATAAAATATCTGATTATTGATGTCAGTTCAGTAACTGATATTGATTTCTCATCGGCAGAGACTTTCTCAAGGATATCGCGCTTATTGGTTTCTCAGAATGTCACATTCCTAATGTCTGGCGGTAGCCAAGATACCAAAAAGTTACGGTGCCTGGCTGCTACAGGGTTACTGAAAAATCCTACTGACAGTTTTGATAATGGCGTTATAAGTCTGTTCCCAACGCTCAATACTGCATTAGAATGGTGTGAAAATGAATTATTAAGCAAATATTATAAACACCGAGAGCAAGTTTCTCGTGGAATGATTGGGTTCCCCTACCAGGCGGTACCTACAAATGACCGCACACCAGTCAACCCTATGGCTGCTGGATACTCTGCATCGCCTCGACAATTATCGTTACAAAAAGTTGTTGAAACTACAGCACAAGAAGAACTCAAGATATCTTCCAAATGGCATAACTTTAAACAACCATTGCCTATTATTTTGCAAACTTTCGAAGGCATAACCTCACAAAATGAAACACTTTGGTTTACTCTTGCCAAATATTTCAAAAGAGAAGAATTAATCACAGGCGGCGTGTTATACCATGCTGGCGACACCGCCGATGGGTTTTACCTGTTGGAATCGGGTGTATTGAAAACTGAGTATCATATGGATCAAGGATACATCGAGGAAACAATTTTACCTGGAACAACATGTGGTGAGTTGCCGTTTTTCAGCGAAACTCCTCGTACTGCTACAGTGCGAGCACAGAAGGATGCAATTGTTTGGAAACTGGATAAAGAGAGCTGGAACAGTATGTTGGCAAATGAACCCAATGGTATGCAAATAGCCAACGAGTTATTGGTCATTGCTTTAAAACTGACTGCGGAGCGGTTCCAATCAGTCACTTCCTATATCTTGATATCTTCTTAGTTAATTGTCTTCATTTTGTTCATTTTTACAGTTTTTTTCCCCCTTTGTTCTTTGCTTTCTATTTTATTCACCACTCCTTTTACTTTGTTCATACTTGTATAATATCATCAAAGGTTATCTGTGCTTCTTCTTCAACAGGGTCTATATCTTTAAATATCCTGACAACCATTGCTATGATCAAGACAATCAGGGCCATACCAAAAATGGCTCTTTTCCGAAACTTCCAGCGTTTTCGTAGCTCTTTATTCTCAATCTGGCGCTTCTTAACTCTCTCACTGACAGTCTGTAGTCGTTCTCTGTATTCGTTGACTGTTATTTTAGCAGTGGTAAGCCTGGTGTTTAGTGTTTCAATGACATCGAAACTCTCCTGTAAGTCTTTGAACTTATCTAATTGATCCTCAATGTCATGTTTTGCATCTGCAGACTCTTCACT
>JAJMEP010000035.1:0-151532 GCA_030574195.1 Groenewaldozyma auringiensis
GATTTCTTTATGAATATCGCGAACCTACGCTTGCCATTATGTTCGAAAGCAACCGTACATGGACAGGTACCTTACCATTGAGAAAAGAAACTTTGAGCTATCTAGTCTTGTCACTGGATGTTTATCAATGCACGTCAACGGCAATAACTTCAGTTCAAAAATTACCTCATGATATCAGTCAGCTCATACCGCTTCCAGGGCCAATTGGGGGCTCGTTACTAATAGGACATGACCATGTGATACATGTGGATACTTCCGGGAAACTTTCAGGCACATCTGTCAATAAATTTTCTTCCCAAATAACAAGTTTGCAACTTAATGATCAGAGTGATCTTGATATCACATTGGGTGGGTGTAAGGCTTCGGTACTTAATGGATCTCCTACTGAAGTTCTTTTGGTGTTAAAAGATGGTGGTATATATATTTTGAAATTCAATCTGGAAGGACGGAAAGTGTACGGCTTCACAATATCACCGATAGACGGGTTCAAAGATATTGGCGTCCCCTCTCCAACTACGATATCAGGCTTGGGTTCTAGAGGAATTTTTATAGGTAGCGATGGGGCAGATTCGCTTTTGCTGTCGTGGACTAGAAAGGGAGAGAAACAAGCGCCCGCGAATGGAAAATTAGAAGTTTCAAGCACAAGTGCGAAAAAAGATGCCGATGATGATCTGGACGACGATATTTACGGCTCGGATGCCAACGATGAAAAGGAAGATACAAGTAGAGTTTCTGGTACTGGTTCAGGTGTGCCTAGGTTTGCTGTTGATGATTCACTGTTCAGTTCGGGTCCATTAAGGTCGGTATCCGTTGGCAAAACATATTCAGATACTAGTGGTCTTGAGTATGATGACGAGACTGTGAACAGCTATGAGATTGTTGCAGCATCTGGACTGGGTGATGCTTCGGGCCTTAGTATTTTCCAAAAGGGCATTTATCCATGGATTGTGAGTGATCTTGTTTTAATCGATGCCTCTAAGATATGGACCCTATCGCCTCAAACAATTATGCTGGGAGATAACATTGGCGAGTCTATTGAGAACTTTGACAGTCATATCCTTCTCTCTGGGAGGGGCAAAACTGCTCTGTATAAAATTGAAAAAACTTTTCAAGACATAACCAAGGAAGTTGATATACCCTCTGATGAAGACATCATTTTTGCTGCTATGTTTAAAGAAGGGTCTTTTGTTGTGATTGTATACGCAGGAAAAGTTCTTATTTTGGACAGTGAGTTCAAAACTATCCATAAAGTCGATTTCAAGTCACTTAAAGCAGTTCAAGTAAAAGCTCTTGATACTTATCTGGTGGTAAGGTTTGATACTGATGACTTCCACATTTATCAATTACGTGAGAAGGCTAAGAAACAACAGCTTGAAAAAATCAAGTTACCGGCCAAACTTCCTAAAAAGGCATCAAGTGTTGAAATTGAGTACTCAGCTATTTTCCCTGTTGAGAAGAAGGCTACACGAGGTGGGGCTAAACGAAAAAGAAATGAAGATGTTCCAATAGTACCTGAGGATACCGAGGGTAACGGTATTATTTCGGTTCCAGTGGCTGTGTTGATGGTAGGAGATAATTTATGCTTTTTCAACCTTAGTAATAATGAGATCATATCTCTTACTGGAGTTTCTAAGGTACCCAGAGTTTTGGGTACCGAACAAGGGCTACCTGATAAAGACTCTCTTGTTGATGATACTGATATTTTGGACGTGCTATTAACAAAATTGGGTGATGAAACGTTTTCGCAAAATTACTTGATCTTACGCACTAAAACATCAATTCACATTTACGCAGAACACTTCACTCATGAGTCTCCGAGATATATCAAAGAATTTTCTTATTTATTACCATATGAGCTTGATGACGATTCGCAGTTTGTGAGTCTAGGTAACGTCAGAGGATATTCTGTGGTTGTTGTGACAGGAGCGCTTCCTCTCATTATCATGAGATCTGCTCAATGGTCTGTTAAGATTCATGAACTTTTGGCTGGTTCAATTGCCGGAATAAGCCAGTTCAACACTGATTCGGTCGAGAATGGGTTTGCTTATCTTGATTACGACCATATTCTGCGGATATGTAATCTGGAGCACGGTGTCGAGTATGGTTCAAGCTGGCCAACACGACAAATAGGGTTTGGAGTGGAAATAACATCAGTGTGCTATCACGAAACATCTGGGATGTACGTGATTGGCACACTCGAAGAGGTTCCATATGATGCAGTAGATGAAGATGGGGCGCCTATACCAGGCGTTGACCCTAATGTTACAAGTGCTCGAGGATACAAAAGCACACTGAAGCTTGTGACTCCCGTCAACTGGACAGTTATTGACGAGATTGAGCTTGAAGAAAATGCTGCACTGATGACAATGAAGTCTTGTCTCTTGGGACTATCGGAGAAAACTGATAGGAAAAAAGAGTTTATCGCTGTTGGCACCAGTATCATAAGAGGAGAAGATCTGGCAGCTTCTGGTTCATACTATGTTTTGGATATCATGTCTATTGTACCACAGCCGGGGAAGCCTGAGACTAACCACAAGCTGAAACAGATTGCTTATGAAAGTGTCAAGGGGTCAGTCACATCATTATGTGAAATAAATGGTTGTTTACTTACTGCACAAGGACAAAAGATTCTCATACGCAACATCCAGGACGATAATTCAGTTATTCCTGTGGCATTTTTGGACACGAGCAGATGTGTTGTTGAAACAAAAGCGCTCAAGAATTTTGTTCTTTTAGGTGATGCTATACATTCAACTTGGATAATAGGGTTTGGGCAAGATCCCTATAGGCTAACTCTCATCTCCAAAGATTTTAACCGAATGGGTGTATCTTCTGCTGAGTTTGCGCCAAGTGACAATCAGCTTTTTGTTGTATCTGTAGACGATAACTCTATCTTGCATTTATTCCAGTACGATCCTGAGGACCCTGCTTCCCTAGCTGGACAAAAATTGATGAAGAAGTGCGAGTACTATTTGGGCAGCAACGTTTACAGCACTGTTATGGTACCAATTTTTTCAAAAGAGGCTAATAGCACTTTAATGCCTCTAATGGCTTCCGAAGACGGCTCTCTCAGTGTTGTTATTCCTTTATCGGAAAAGCAGCACAGGGCTTTGTATGTTGTGCAGCAACAGATTATAGACAAAGAGCTTCACACAGCATGTCTGAACCCAAGAATGCATAGAGCAACAGGCATATCTTTGGCCTCGCAACAGTTTGCTGGAAAATTTTTGCTTGACTATGGTGTGGTTCAACGATACAAGGAGTTGACTTCTGACAGACAAGCGGTGTATGCAAGAAAAGTTGGGAAGGCCGGTCAAGAGGAAATTCAGTCTTGTCTGAAATTTGTAGATACTATCTTAGACTATTTTTGAAATGTTAATAATCCAATGAATCCTGACACTTACTTAATAATATCACTATAAAGTCTTTCTTATTATTATGGTAGGTCAATTTTTTAGTCCGGTTTTGTTACACTGGTCTTTGTTCTGCATTACATTGCAGTCTGTTGGAGGTTCAAAACGTTTGATGCTAAGAATCTATAGAGCCCAAAATCAAAGCTTTACACAGCAAGGAAATTTTATGGATAGTTCTCTTGGAATCTCAAAAAATATAGCAAACCAAGTTTGAGACATCAACAGGTAGAGTCTTATTATGCGCTATTATTTTCAGGTGCAGAACGTGGGGATACAAAATACACAGTTGCAATCAAGTATAAAAAACGATGGGCTGGATACTGTTACCATGGTGATGAGCTCATGATGTATTCAACTTGTCAAAAGCAAACACCAAACTTCTTTGAGAGGTCCTCATTAGATCACTTCAGTTTTACTGCTTTTTGTACTGTATTAAGTCACTCTGTACAAAATTTTGAATACTTTTCTTCATGTTTTTACTGACTTAGAAGACAAAAAATGCGGATTGTAAAATCTGCAAAAACATTTGGGGAGCAACTTTAAAATTATAGTCTTCAATTCATGATTTATAAAATGTGATTTCAATTTGATAACGTTCAATTCAGAAATTCAAAGTCAGATATTGTATTATTAACAAAATATTATAGGGTTAGTGCAAGCATTAAGATATTTTTATATGATGGGATGACCTAGACCTGTTGTTACTACTAACTTAGTAGTAATGAATCACTTTGAATTATGAAAGGCACTTTTAAATTAAATTCCATGACTTGAGCAAAGGACTTATTAGGGTCATATAATCTTACAAAGTTATTTAATAGGACTTGTAAATTAAGTAGAAGCAGAATACCAAAATCACGGACTCGCTATTAAATCCTGAAATTGTCAAAAAATTTATCGTGGGGTATTTGTCCCAATGAGGAAATACGATCTTATTTTATCAGATAAGATTTGATCTTGATCGGAAAATCGGATGACCCGATCAGGAAGGATCCTTCAAAAAGCGGGACCAGTACTAGTAGTTTTTCTATAAGCTTGGCAGTACACAGGCTAGGAAATTATAAAAATTTTGCTCCTCGTACACATATACTACCAGTAATTACTCTTTGCACCAGAAATGAACTATATGGTGAAATTGAGACATCTGATAAAAGTGAGGAAGTTGTCCTGTACCCTTCTCGCAATAATTTTGACCACCTTAGTTGGGTTAATAATAGCATTAACAAGAATTTATAGGTCATTTGTATCACAAAATCACACAGTCTTTAATAGTACCACACTTGGTAGATTGAAACCAACCGATTTCGACACTTTTGAGATCAATACCTACAATAATGAAGACTCTAATTGGTATCGATACGAAAGTTCTGATATTTGGCGGCCATCAACCTCTTTTGAATCAGGAGCACTTGACATGAAATTGCGGCCCGCAGTACCAAACTTAGAAGAGTATAAGTCTAAAGGAGAGTATCTGAAGCAAACGCTAGTAGCTGATTTTGCAGAGGGTGCCGAAAATGTATTTTTAATGATAAAAGAGGGGTCTAATGTTGTATGGGATAGGCTGCCTGTTCACCTGTTTACGACCCTCACAAAAGTGCCCAATTTTCAACTTTACTCTGATAGCCCCGGATCCATAGGTGGATACGAAATCATAGACATTTTACAAAATGTATCCGACAGCACGATAAAAAAATGCAAAGACTTTGAGTATTACGAAGAGATGAAAAAAGCAAGGAAATTTCGAAGCAGTCACACCTTTACTCCAACAAACCCTGAGAATAACGTAGGGTGGAAGCTTGACCGGTTTAAAAATGTGCCTATGCTAGCACACGCATACAGTGTTTCTCCCAACAGCGACTGGTTTATTTTTATTGACGGTGATACCTACTTATTTATGGATAACCTTCTAGAGTATTTGAAAACAAAAAACCCGGAAATCGCTTACTATGGTGGCCAACCTGCAGGTGCAGCTCTCATTTTTGCTCACGGAGGAAGTGGTGTTGTTCTTTCAAAAAAGGCAATGCAGCTGTCTATAGGATCACACCCAGAATACATCCAAAAGTACGAAGAAGAAGTTATTGACAAGTGCTGCGGGGACCTCATTGTGAGCAAAATGATCAAAGATTCTTTAAATCTTGATTGTGTTCATGAGAACGGCTTCCAGCCCAATCCCATTAATGAAGTAAAAATCCATGATAGTATGTGGTGCAACAGAATCTTTAGTTTCCATCACCTAACTCCTCATGAAATTGAAACCCTATGGGAATATGAAAAGCTTAGAGGGCCCGAAAGAAAGAAACTTATTACATATTTCGACATTTACAGGGATTTCATCCTGCCATATATGTCAGATGTGAAATACGGATGGGACAACAAAGCAGAGGGAAAGACATACACAACGAAGGAAAAGTTTATCATCAATGAAAAGGAAACATTTTTACCAGCAACATCTCCAGAAACTTGCAGACAAGCATGCCAACTGGAAAAGTATTGCATGATATACAAATTTGCAGAGGTGAAAGGAACAGACGCTAGATTATGTATACTAGAAACTCACGCAATCAGACTGGGCGTTCCAAGTAAGTATAGCGATGCCAATGTAACATCTGGGTGGATGATTGAAAAGATTCAACAAATGAGATACAATAAAAAATGCGACGAATTGTACAATAATAATAGCCCGCCGCCATACCTGTTAGAGGGCTGGAAAATCAAAGAATTCGAAACCAGTCAATCTGACTAACCGCCACTCTCATGAAGCATATAGACAAACCTCTTTATTTATACACATTCAACTAAAAACCGTCTTTATTAAAAAGCATATTCGTCGTAAAAAAAGGTCGTCAATCCTGGACGTTTATTTTCGCCAATCGATGGCCACGAAAAAAAAAAGGTTGAAACGGATGTCATCGAGATCGGCTGGCCCTGCATGTAAACACCTGAATTTTTAGGCACGGAACGGACTTGGATCTGAATTTCGAAGGTCACTTTGATTACTTAGTACTCGGACCCTGTTTATCCATAAGACACTGGATCTACGGTACAATGAGTGGGGGAAAGGCCACTCGCAACGCGAGCCGCCGTAAAGTGAAGGCAAGCATAAGCCACAGTGTATGGCTTGTTTTATCGTATTGTGTATCTTTAGGTACCCTACTGTATTATGGGTTTTGGAGTGGGAAAATGACGAAAAACCCGACATCCTACATGCTTTCCAGCTCGATAACTCTTGCTATTATTGAATTGTTCTATTGTCTCGGGTCTGAAGTCAAGGTCACCAGTGTTAAGGAAACCAAAGGGTCTAAAGCAAGTGGTCATCATGAAGCAAGTTTTTCAACCAAGCTTTCGGTATGTCAATTTTCCTTCTACTCTGTTTGTTTGTTGTTCAGTATTTAACCATTTAGTCCTCATTCATATCATTGGCTTTCAGTGTTGTTGCTACACTAGCTATATACATTCTTATGTTCATTTTTGGAGCACCCGCGGTCTCTTACGCTAAGGAGACACTCGTATGTGCATTGCATATTTCATTACTGTCTACTCTTCAGCTGGCGTTTAATTTCGGATTGGACGGAAAGACATGGGAAAAGATTGTTTCACTACAGATTCCAGTAGGACCAGCATTTGCAGGATCAGTTGGTGCTTGGATAGGTGCTTGGCTGGGTGCAGTGCCTATCCCGCTCGATTGGGACAGAGACTGGCAAACGTGGCCCATAACTATTCTTGCTGGCGCGTACCTAGGTTCTATAGTTGGCTCATTATATGGCACTATTGCAAAGAAGGACCGACCAGTACATGCTTAGACTAATGCGATAGAGAAAAAAAAAGTTCACAAATTTAAACAGGAAACATAACTAATAGTTCAGTGTTACTGTAGTGACAAGGCATTGTTATCATTGTCAAATAAAAACATAATTTTATTATTATAAAACTCAAGGCTTGAATTCGTGACCACACTCAGGACATTTTACCATTCCTACTACAGTAGTGTAGTTGCTATTGTTTAATGATGCATTAGAGGGGTCGACGTGCATTCGTAATTCTGATAATTGTGATGCCCGATTTGCTTGTAGTTGTGTAGGAAACCTACCACCACCACCGCCGCCGCCTGTTTTCCCAGAATAGACATCAACAGATGAAGACCTGCTGTTAGATAAATAGCTTGAACTTGTTCCACGACCCCTTGAATCATCAAAACTAGGAGAATAAATACTTTGAGTTTGCGATTTAAATGATCTTATTGGACTTAACCCTTTTGAATTGTTTAACCGTCTTCTTTGTAATGTAGCAGCAGATTCTGATAATTGTTTCCTTGCCTCATAAGCACAATCCTGCCTAAAAACTTTAATCATACCGGTTTTATCTGCCACTACAATGATGTTACCGTCCATGTGGTACGATTTTTTATTTTTGCTCAACACTGGATAACCTTTACTATCCAGCTTGGTCTCTGTCTCAATGCTTTTGAATTTGGGGTCCAAAATCACCGGTGGAGGATTGCTTAAGTCGTAGATAGGATCTCTACTTCCAGCAAGGATTCTTCGTGTCAAAACAGGCGCAAACAATGCAACATTAACCATTGTTGTACTACAATGAAAGTACTCATATTCTTCCATATCTTTTTTCTTAATTGTATGGTGACCACGTAAATCCTTCAAGTTCCAAATATAAGCCCTACCATCCTCACTGCCACTTATAATGTAAGAGCCTCCTCCAGAGTAAGATGCATGAATTTGACTTTGCTCGTTGACAATACCTTTAAATTTGACGTCTAGGGTACGGTCGTTAAGATCGTACAGTCTAACTCTACTGTCATTTGATGAAACCAATAGCTTAGCACCTGTATCGACATCAAATGCAGAATTGCCATTAGATGCTATTGTTGAGCCGGGTATACATTGTAAGCCCGTGATTTTGGATCCATGCGAGTTGCGACCTCTAGTACTTCTAACATGGATTTGACTTTTATAAACCAGTCCTTCAGTATCGTAAAAAAGACACAGCCCATTAAAACAACCAGACATTGCTATTTTCCCCGAGGCGCTGAACTCTACAGCTGTTATGAGATCAGGGACATCAGCTTGATAGGCCACTTTTTTTTCCGGTATGGCCCATAACCGTAATTTTCTATCCAAAGAACCCGTTAAGAAAAACCTATCGTCATGGGGATGAAACTTGATGGAAGTGACAAAATCTGAATGATTAAATGTACTGAGACAATCATGTACATCCAAATGCCATAGTCTTACAGTTTTGTCCATGGACGAAGTCAGCAAGAAATTGTTTTTCGACCAGCATAGATCCAAAATATCAGATACATGACCATAAAACTCCCGTATAGGCCGCGACTTGAATACAGGCGCATGAGCTGTAGCGTTATTATTCTTTGAATTAGGCAACGACTTTATTGAATTGTTGATATCGAAATCTTCATCGTCAGTAGAGTCATCACCACCACCAGCACCACCAGTTCCATTAGTTCCACCTCCACTGCCATTGCTGCGGTCGGAAAATTGTCTATCACTTTCTCGCGAAATCACCTCCCATATTCTTACAACATGGTCTTCTCCACCTGTAGCCATGTATCTACCGTCTTTGCTGAATTGAATACACCATATCGCTGACTGTCTCTTTCCAGCTGGTCCACTGCCACCTGCACCACCACCACCATGCCTATGCGGAAAGGGGTAATCATCACTATTATCGTTAGAAACCCCCGAGGTAAGTTCCTGAGCCAGAAACAAGTGTGTGAACTCTCTGTGCACCTTCTTGTGAGCACGCACGTGGATATACTTTGGTGGTATAGGTTTTTCGGGCACGAACCCAAATACGTTGGCTCTGAACCCTTCTTCTCTTCGCTCGGAAGTGCCCACGTCGGCTTCATCTTCCTCTGTGGGTCTACCTGTAGACTTGGAAAACTTAGCCAGCAAACTTATGCGCCCAGCAATCTTTCCTGCCCCATGGGGGTGGGCCAACAGTGGACTTTCCGGATCATGATGATGTGCTGGGTATTCTTGCTCGATCATCGAATGTCGGTCATCCTTCATCGTTGATCCAGACACCCTATTGTTATCCACGCTTTCGTGAGTGTTATGAACCGTTGAGAACCTGCGGGATATACTTGGATTTGATCCAGATATAGAGCTCTTGTCGTTTGGAACGGTGGTTCCTGATCCATGTTGAGATATGTCTAGAGTAGCTCGTCTCATTATAATATCCGTCAACGGCGTAGAGTACCGTTCACCAGAAGGCGCATTGTGCCCAGTCTCCTCTGTGGCAGTGATAATACTTCTATTGGTAGTTATTGGCGACGAGGGATCATCATGTTCGCTAAAAGCATCAGCTTCTTGGGGGTTCACAGTTAGAAATAACACAAATCAGGGGATAAAATGGTGGGGCTATGTAGCAAATCAAACCAACTTACGGGGAATACTGGTTTTTGTACCAAGACTATGGTCGTCGCGCGGCGACGGATCAGAAGACTGTATTTCAGCGTCAGTATGATTCAGTGTATCGGGTGGATACTGCAAGTCTTGCGGAGACGTTGGAGACGGTGGTGAAGGGTCCGCAAATATTTTGGGAAGAAAACCCAGTAACCCCATTTTTCAGCCAACTCTCAATAAAAAAACTAGTGATGTTGGCTCGTAGCCAAAGAAAACAAACAAACAAGATTCTCATAAACTCAAAGCCAATGACAAAATTTTACACCACTGTCTAGCCAGCTAGTCTCATTAACCGTAGTGTATTTTAATTGTCTTATTGTTTTGAGTCTGTAGAAATATTTGTGCCAATACTTTGTTAGTATAAAGTTAGCTAATTTGTAAATATCAAACGAACTATAGCTTTAAAGACGGGCGATCATTGATGATCATCGCTTTATTTGATCTGAAGAACGTTATCGCGATAATCAATCAATCAATCACTTTGAGACATTTATAATCTACATATTTTACGAGGTATATGACTCTGTAGAGCCTTGACTTACTAGCTAAGTTCGAGATTGCGTGAATGTTACATTTTTGACCAATTTTCACAAACGTGCTGTATATTTTATATCAAATATCACTCAATTGAGAGTAACAAGGGTTCAGAAGAGTATAGAGATACTTTGACTTTCCCTTGACCGCACTCAATACGTTCTATAACGAGTGAGTATTTCGACGGCGTATCCAAAACCACATCATCCAAATAGATTCCGTAGACACTATTACTGAAACTGTTAGTGGAAGCTATCAATGAGGTTCCACAAAAAAGACTTAGTCGAATACTAGGACGAACTGAGGTTTGAGACCCGTCCATCATTACTTGTACATTCAGCTTCAACTTGGTATACCGTTTGGTCGAGAAATGGCCATAAACTGTTTTGCGGTCATTCCAGTCAAACACAGCATCTGATTCAAAAAGCCCAGCGTTATCTTCAGGTATCTTTGTTAAAGATACGGCACCTAGCTTGCTAAGGACACCGAGAGTAAAAGTGCCAGTTTTCCGCGAGAAGCACGAAGGTACTATTGTATATTTACCATTAGGCAACTCTACCACGTCTATCAACGCAATTTTTGGAGAATACTGACCATTTGTAGCTACAACGAGTGACTTATCGTACTCTCTTACTCTCTTACCGGAGTTGGCAAACACATGTAGTGCCAATGGTTCATTTGGGTCTTCTCCAATTAATGCAATTTTGCCCGACAAAATCGAGATATGCGACCCAATTTCCAACACGAATTGAGGATTATTCGCATAAGTGGTATCAGAAATATTGCCACCTGCAGTGTGCCCACTCCAAGACGATTTAATGTCAACTAAAGAGTTAAATTTATGCTTGCTCCTTACAAGTTCTAATGGCGAATCCGAATAAACAGACAGAGAAAAGGCCCAATGCTTTTCTGTTGGATATGAATTTCCGTCTGATATAAGTGGAACAAGAGTATATGTGGTGTTCCCAGGAATAGTTATTAATGCTGAATGATAACTGATGTTCATTCCAATACCATCGTAAATTGGTACCAAATCTCGACTGGTTGTAAGACCATACTTGGAATCATAAACATTGAATGATAAATATTTTCCATACTCATTAACGCCTAGTGGACCTGTCAAAAAAACCAAAGCTGAAACCGGTTCAGAGCTTTTGTTAGTGATGCAAAATTGAGGGACTTTCATAAGACAATGTGTTAACCTGTTTATTTCAATGACTGATGAGGATATAGAGAAAGATGCTCTTTCACTATATTTGAAACCTGAAGGGTCCCAGTTTAAATAAAGTGAATCAAATGAACTCACCGCGTCTTCTAATGTCATGAACAATAACGGACAGTCGCTACTTTTCAGCCAAGGATTGCTCACACGGACATTAGCTTTTCCATTTTCATTCATTTCCATGCCAACCACTGAATAATCATGGCTTTTAACCAATTTGGTGTTAGAAGAGTATTCGCCAGTGCCCAAATTAAGAAGGACCCTACCCTCTTTAAATGGTTTAAATAAATAATCACACAGTTTGTCGAGAGCCCGTTTGCCTGCTAGGGTTCCCAAGGGTATGAATTCAGGAATCCACCCTGTCAAAACATATGTATCTAATGAGCAATGCGATCCAACAAAAGAATACCCGCCCATGATAGACAAGTACGCCTTTTCAATCAATACAGGCAAAATCCAGCCATTCTTAGTCAACATGTGAAGAGACTTGGAATCTGATTTCCGTTTGGGTAAATAATCATCAATTGCCACTCTTCTAGAACAACCATTGAAGTCTAATTTGACAAAATAAACCCCAGAACTAGATAAAACAGGTATTCCATCTTTTTGAGGAAAAATCCTGTTTGAAAGTATGCTCTTTTTGTGAATGGTTTCGTAATGTAATGCTGAAGTGATAGCGGCCACTACAGAACAGTCATTCAATTCGTCTTGCCAAAGCGAATTCACAAGATTCAACCCTTTAGCTAGTTGCATAAACGGAGAAGCTGGTCTTTCCCATACAAAATCGTTTGAGGCCTTGTCAGGAAATACTAGTTTATCTTGTAAGCTTCCAAACTCAAGTTCCATAGGTTCATGAAGCCATGGATAGAAAATACCAGAGTTGATTGTACTACCCCAGTACAGAAACAATTTCTGAGTGTCTACAAGAGTCCGATTTTTCTTTAACAAGCTCAACAGTTGCTCACAATCTGCAAAATAAGAGGACAATATTCTTCCATCTTGACGGTTTTGGACTTTATCAATGAGAGACGAGATCACTGATAAACATTCTAGAGTCTTCGAACGTGCTTTTGAAGAATCTCCAGAAAGTGCATAGTAATAAGCCCTAGATAAGTCATCCTTTATAAAAAAACTAAGTTAGCACCAATAAGTAAAAAAAAAGCACCACTACCAGAAACTATCCTTTGTAACTTACAAAAACTGCATTTGCCATGTTTCTTGGAAGCTCTTACTTCTCCCCACCTTAGAACAAAATCGAGCCCAACTTTTATAAACCGCCAATCATGTGCTTCCAAAGTGTTTTAGGACACAAGAAACCATAAACGCACTCTCTATTCACAGAGTACCAAGTAATGAAACGACCAATACCTCAGGGTTCTGTGGTTTGCTTATTTTCTTTCCACCCCCAGAATCCTAGATCTGTATAATCTGTTAGATCTCAAATCTGGCCATATACTAATTAGTGCAAAGCCCATATTAGGAAATTGTTCCATTAAAACTTCACGTGATCACCGATTGTGATCTCGGGGCCATGTTTTAAACACACATTATGTCTTTTATGGTCATAAACGATGATGGCGATGATGGCGATGGTGATGCATTACTATATAATCGGATGCGGGTGCCTTGGGGGTAACCGTGACCGTGCAACAAAAAACTACGCACACACACCAGACATAAAACTGCATTTAAGTGCGGGGAAAGATTAGTTTTTCCCGCTCCGTATTCAGGAATTTTTTTTTGACCGAAACATATCCCATTCAATGATTTCCTTATGACCCTTGAAGAAGGTAAAAGATATACTATTTCTTTATAGCAGGAAAGATGCGGAGACCGAAGGCGTGTTCTCAGTGTAGGACAAGTAAGCGAAGATGTCAAGTTTCTTCAAAAGGCAGCACGTCATGTGATTATTGTATAAAGCGTCGTTTGGAATGTACGTTGGATGTAGCAGCTCATTCGAGTATGTTTGATATCAACCAGCCTGTTTCTTCCTTGAAGTTACCGGAGCTGCATATCTTGATAGATATTGTTGAAAAATATTTCGAGCTGATTCATGACATGCCACATTCTCTTTTCCATAAGGCATCTTTCATGGATTTGGTCAAAACTGGCAGAGTTTACAAAACCATAATATACAGTCTTGTTGCGCTTGCAGGAAGGTTCTCTAACCTATTCACCGAAAACAAAAAATATAACTTGGATGATTTTATTGCTGAAAGCAGGAGACTTTTAAAAAATGATATTGAAAATGTTTGTATTGAAAATTGTCAAGCTGCCATTATATGCTTAAATGTATGTTTCGCACAAAGCATACCTGAGATAACCTATGCTGCTTTAGCCATAAGGATGGGTCAAGTTTTGAGATTAAATGAAGAGAATCCAAAAGATGGTCTTATTGTCAGTGAAACTAAAAGACGTGTTTGGTGGTCATTATATATGACTGATCGTTGGACTTCTGGTAACATGAGTCTACCCAGAATCATCAGCGAAGAAGGACAAAGGCCTATTGCCTTGCCAATGGCAGAATACCAGTTTCAAAATTTGGGTATGATGCAATCAAGTCGCGAATCTGTGACAAAACACCAAGAAGCTGCATTGTGGGCAGAAATGGTTAGGCTGGCTCGTCTGTTTGAACAGATCCAGTTATTAAATAAAAGCCTGGTCGCGTCTGCTGGGATAATTGATTATGATTCAATGATACGGCAAGTACAAGCATTAGGAGATCAATTAGATCAGTGGAATGCTAATTTGCCTCCTCATATGGTTTTCAGCGAGTATAATCTTGATGAATTCTGGAAAATTGGCCTTGGAGGTCCATTTGTTGCATTACATTTAGGGTACCATCATTACTCTATGCTGTTATACTTTCAATTTCTTGATGAATCACAGTCTAGACATGAAACACGAAGAAAGTATTCTGATATATGTTTGAATCATGCTCGGAACTTAAGCTATATGTTTGAATTGAGTTTGGACGAACGAAGGAAATGTTTACCGGTTTTCAATACTGTAGGACATTGTACAGTTATATGCTGCTCTGTTTTACTACATGGACTCATGTTTGGAAGCGACAGAAGTGATGCGAGAGAAATCAAGAAAGATCTTGAGACAAACTTGATAGCGTTAAACATTTTACATTCATTCTGGCCTAACATTGGAAGAATGATAAACCGTCTTCGAATGTTTTATAGTCTCTGCGACTTATTCAAACAAAAAGCATACCAGTTGGATAAATGGACATTGAAATTTTTACTGCAATATTCCATATCCGCTGAAAGTAATGATAACGAAGTTGATGACATTTTCACAAACTCTGTTAGTGAATCATACAGTGAAGAAACAAGCTTGAATGTTGCTCAAGAATTCATGACTACAATAAACGAAGCGTTCCCTGATTATGACGATAGTGACAGACAAAGCAGTAAGAGCAGAACTCCGGGCAGCTATCAAAGCCCCGAGTTCCAAGACCTTTGAATTCTTTGGAAAAAAATTGGACCGTGCTTAACCCCATATATTGCAACTATCGCGAAGTTACCGCGGCTTTCCGATAAGCTAAAATGCTGATTACCCCTGACGCGGCTGAACTTTTTATTACTACTAGCTAGTACTACTTAATTGTACTACAGTGTGCACAATTATCCCTATTGACCACAATGTATGTGCATTCTATAAATGCCTACTTTCTATTATTTACTGGGAACTTGCCTTACTTTGCAATGAAATATGAATCCATGTATAATTATTATGTATGAACTCGGAATTACCGGAACTTACCCATTAATGCGATACTCTAGCCAAGATATTTAGACTGGCTTTTTTTTGATAACTTCTTGTTTGTATGTTCTAAGTGTCTTACAATTTCTGCTAAATTTCATGGTTTGCGGTTGTCAGTAATGAGAATCAGTTTTCCATTATTTGTCCCATAATAGGTTAAGATCGACAATCAATGAAATGAAAGTTTAAAAAGTTGTCGACTGACGGCCGTATTTGTCCTACACCCTTTCTTATACCTTTCACCTAACTCGCGCACGAGACTCTAAGGCAATTCATATTTGTTTTATTGGTATTGTATACTTACAGCACGGGGTTCCAAGGGCAATTGTACTGTTTTTGAATTGTAAATTGACCTTGTTTTGGTTGGGATTTGATGAATCCACCAAGACTGAAAAGATTTACACCAATAACAAGCAAACCACGGGGTACACGTGGAATAGTTTTATTTCCAAGGAAGTCTAACAAGAAGCATACCCTTGAGGTTGAAGGTTCGGTTGCTATGTCGGGGATACTTAGAGATAGTCTTGTGACCGCTACATCGGAGTCTCAAGAAGAGACAGAGCTAAAAGTGATACCATGTTTGAAAGCCGGCGACGGCGAGCTTGACCGAGAGAAACATATCAAGTTTTTGCGCGCGATGCTGTATGTGCTACCTGGCGGGTTCCAGAGCCTTGATGCGTCCAAGCCCTGGATAATCTACTGGAACATTAATGCATTGGCCCTACTTGGTGACGATGTTTCTGATCTGTTGCCCGGGGTCAGTTCAACTATTTTATCGTGCGTATCACCCTCAGGAGGTATAGGCGGGGGATTTCAGCAGTATGGCCATCTTGCATCTTCATATGCTGCGATTACCGTACTTGCGTACTGTGATCATACTACATGGGACCAAATAGACAGACGGGCCATTTACCAGTGGCTCATGAGTTTGAAACAACCCGACGGATCATTCAAAATGAGCCATGGCGGAGAGATAGATCCTCGTTCAGCTTACTGTGCTCTTGCTATTGCTTCATTGTTGGATATTTTAACAGATGATCTGATACGTGATACAGGTTCTTACATAATGTCTTGCCAAACTTACGAAGGTGGGTTTGGGAATGCGCCACAGGCTGAAGCTCATGGAGGGTACACGTTCTGTGCTCTTGCCGCATTGTGCCTAATAGGACCGCCTTCCGAAACATTACAAACGTTTACAAATATCAATCTACTGCTTAAATGGTTAAGTGCAAGACAGTATCAAACAGAAGGAGGGTTTTCTGGAAGAACTAATAAGCTAGTTGATGGGTGCTACAATCATTGGATAGGAGGTTGTTGGGCTCTTGTAGAAAATGCTTTGATTGATAATAATAATAATGATAATTCTAATGAACAACCACCACAATTACCGCTCTGGAACAGAGATGCGCTCATAGATTGGACATTGTTTTGTTGCCAAGACAAGAGAATAGGAGGGCTCAGAGATAAACCTGGTGCACATTCAGATTCTTACCACACAAACTATGTGCTTTGTGGTCTTTCAGGTGCACAAAATTATCAAAAATTCATCAATTCAGGAGATTCAAAATTAGGTGATTATGCATTCTCCTGGGAACCACATTCCAAAGGTTATGTACCACCAATAAACCCAGTTCATGTCCTACCTGTAGGAGTTGCTGAAAAAATGCGAAACTATTACAAAAATAGAGTAATCGGTTAACATTTTATTCATTATCATCGTCCTCTTCGTCTTCGTCATCATCTTCGTCTTCCAAAGATTCAACCAAAACTGTTCCGTTGGGCCAAAGAGTTGGTACATCTTTTATAGTGACATTAGGATCACTTGACAATTCGTTTCTTGGCATTGGGTTCACCAGAAGAAATGAATAGGTTTGATTGTACCCTTCTGGCTCTTTCAAATCTGGAATGTCAGATGAAGATTCGTCAGAGATAATTGAATAACAATCAATAAATGCATATAGGTCATAAAGAGATAATGAACCTGGTAATTTTTTAATCACTCTTTGTCCATCAATAAGACGGAATGATATTCTAGCACTAGGCTCGTCTTTTTTATTTTCAAGAATAGTTTGCAGTTGATTTGATTTCCAAATTTGCCATTGTTCGTAAAGCTCCTGTTTGCGTTTTGCTTCTTCTTCAGCTTTTTGGCGCTCCTGTTCTTTTCTTAATGCTCTTTCTTGTTCTTCACGTTTCTCACGCTCTCTTTCACGATCAGCTGCCAAACTTTTCTCATATGCAGAATCTTGTTCTTCCCTTAATCTACGACTAAGCTCTCGTTCCTGTTTGTCCAACACTAGTGCCAGCAGCTTAGGCGAGTGAGCATCGATATTCTCTTCAACAGCCGAGACAAGGTCTGAAGCGTTTGTGACTCCTTGCAGTTTAGTGAGAACAGTCATCACCAAAATATTCGAAGTAGGAGTTTTAGGAGAAGGAGCAATTAAACAAACAAACGGGAATTTGGTGACTCCCAAAGAATTGGCCACTTGATAAGGTTCAGATTCCTTGACATCACCTGCCCACAATAAGATATCATCTCTATGAAGTAATTCTAGTAATTGTGGATTTAATAAAACATTTGCGTTGAAATTTTCAGTCAGATCATGTTCTTCTGATTCTAATACAACCACGAAGTATTTCAATTCTTCTTTAGCTCTATCAAGACATTCTGTATACCCACCTTCCACAAAGGGGACATTGTTCGAGCCGTAGTTATCTTCAAAGGACCTTATAAACCTCGCAGCAACATTTTTAGGATTGACACTAGAAGATATCGATCTTGTAGCATTCCTATTAGCCGGATAGTACCCTGTAAGCCGAGGGAAAAACGGGAACAGGTAAGATAAAAAGTACAACACTGTATTGAACAGCTTGTATCCCAAATTAAATGGTGCAAACAAAACATTTTGTATTATCGAGAACCCGGTTCCGGGTTGTGGGGTATACAAGGGAACAGGCTGCACTCGTGGAGCGATATTATCATTAATCAGCTGTGAATTCAATTCCTCATATAAGGATACAGACTGTCTCCCAGTACCCAAAGAGTCTGTATCGTTCAAAGTACCGGCTGGTGATCCAGCTGTTGTAGATTGAACATGCGCATCTAACGACCCATCAAAATGTAAAGATACAGCCAGCTATACCAGTTAGAAATTGTCACCATTAACCAAACCCTCGAATGGCGAAATAAAACCTTCTGTCGCCAGGAAATTAGAATAAAAACTTACCTCAATGTTCCATTGCACAGATTGTAAAACATTTAATGCACTTTCTGGAGTTCCGCTCCAGTTTGTAATGTCAATGAAAGTAGCAAGCTTGTCTTGTTCTTCCGGGCTCAGCCTGTCAACCTCAGACATTGTTTAGGGAACCAGCCAAGTATCCAACACGATCAGTAATACAGCAACAACAGCACCCAACTGACCAGCAAAAAAGAAATCCTGTGAACAGAAGGGAAAGCAAAAACAAATAACTGGAAGATAATCTATGGTGTGACTAACCACATTCAATGATACCGTCGTTATAATTAACCTGGTGGTGGCTTTTGTAGTCTTGGAAGTGTGCGTGAGTGAGTGTGTGTGTGATTGATCGCGCTCAACAGTTGGCGTTGTTGGTGCACCTGTACGTATGCCTAGCACGACCTCTCTTTTTTTTTCACACTGGCATAAACCAACTGATACTGCCCAGTGTTCGAGATTTTCAAAGGTTTAAATTTTATATCCATAGA
Source organism: Groenewaldozyma auringiensis (assembly GCA_030574195.1). Classification (NCBI taxonomy): domain Eukaryota; kingdom Fungi; phylum Ascomycota; class Dipodascomycetes; order Dipodascales; family Trichomonascaceae; genus Groenewaldozyma; species Groenewaldozyma auringiensis. The sequence goes on from JAJMEP010000035.1 coordinate 19,105, forward strand.
TTGGGTACGGGGAATTTAACCAACAAAAATGGGTAGAATTTCTAATGAGGAGGTAAGTACTTGTATACTGTGAACCGAGGGAAACTGGTATGCTTTGATATGGAGAAAAAACTAACATTTTGGGTGCGATAGTTCTTAACACAGCTGGAAAAGCTTTTTGCAGCTGCAGAAAATAAAGGATCTGTGTACATAACCCAGAAACGACGTATGTTAATTAATATGACCCAGGCTTGAAAAATGAGCTTGTTGTTGGATCAAATGTGGGGGCTGTTTTGTATTTTTTGGTTGCGATTTCTATGGAAAGCTAACATTTTATGGATTCAGTAGCATCAGAGCACGATGAGAAGAAACTTTCTGATCTTTCGGATATTCAAACACCAGATGAACCCTTTGGAGTACTGATACGAGCTTCTGATGGGAAATCTGACAAAAAAAAGAAAAACAAGATCTCTACTGTGGTGGATTCATCGGATCTGAACCAGTTTTGGCTGGCATACTCTGAAGCAGTCAGAACAGGCGCAAAGGGATTAAGAAAGAAGGACAAGTCTAAGCAAAGACAAAAGGAAAAGCTGCGAAAGCAGAAGCAGCAGCAACAACAACAACAGCAGCAGCAAAAGGTATAAGATGTGTAATGATGTTAATAAACTGTTTATGGCAATTGCTATCAGAGATATAATCTAGCATTTAGATAATTATGCTGCAGAAGCCGTAGTATTCTTGGAATAACTGCTAACATCAAGCTAGACTGTAGTCACACTCATACTGAACAGAATTAACTTTCATATATATAAACTTCTCGTTATATCTGAGGCTTTTGCATAATGAACGCTCATTATGACGAGATGTCATTCATTTGGAACAATATATGAGCATATTAATAAATTACGTAATCTAATGGCTTACGTAACAGGTGAAGTTCGGGATCCGATAAGCGCCTATTGGCAATATTGAAGGGCATCATCGAATTACGGTCGTCGGAAATTTACCCGTGGTAATTAGGTGCAATATCGATCGCCGCAGAATTTCCCCCCACGATACATTATTGCGACGGGATATCGAGATATCCGGTCTTAACATGGTTATAGCGAGGGGTTTCTCTTAATATACCACTTTGTGCTGTCACCAAATACGCTCATAGACAGTTGGTGGCTGCTTCTGTTTGAAACCGCAAGTGAGCGCTGGATTGATTCACCGAGTGTCTATTTGTATATTTATATTTATATGGCAACATGGTTAAAGTAGTTCACAGAAGGCTCAGTGCCATATGGGCCTCTTTCTTTGCAAGTCTTGGATGTGGTACCATTTACGTTTATTCTGCATACTCCACACAGCTGGCCGACAGGCTGGGTCTGACAGCTACCCAGACAGCTCATATAGGTATCATGGGTACTATTGGCGTATCATTGTTTGGCGGTATTGCCGGAGTACTAATTGATAGTGGAGGTCCTTTCATACCTGCATGTCTCGGAACTCTACTAATCTTTTCGGGGTATTTCACATTGTATTACTGTTACAAACATGTTATATCTATAATGCCTCTCTTGGAAATAGCATACGGCATTGCTGGGATTGGAAGTATGCTGGTTTTCAACTCATCAATCAAAACGTCAGCTTTGAATTTCCCTTCCAATAGAGGTACTGCTACATCATTTCCCTTATCTGCATTCGGGTTATCCGCATTCTTTTTTTCAACCATTTCTGGTCTTTTTTTCATTGGAAACACTGAAGGGTTCTTGAGAATGCTGTTCTTGACTACGTCTGGGTTATGTCTGATCCATTTACCATTTATAAGAGTCCATGACGATGATGATGATGATGATGAAGAAGATGACGAAAACGATGAAGAAACTAGTATTGGTGAATCTGACACTCCTATCACACGGGATGATGAAGAAAACTCAGCCGAGTATACTATAACAAGAACTCATCATGCTCATCCTTCATCTTCGTCTTCTTCATTGCCATCATTATTACCGCACAGGTCAGATAGTTTCCCCAATTATGATTCAATCTCATTACTGTCAGAAGCTAGAGGGAGCATCAGCGCGGAAAGAACAAAGAAAAGCAATCCATCTAATTCTTTCCATACTTCACGCAGGTCATCACACATACATAGTCATGAATCTGACGACCAACCTATTTGGAAACTGTTTGGCAAAAAACGGTTTTGGGAACATTTTGCATTATTGGGGCTACTTGGTGGAGCTAGTCAAATGTACATTTATTCATGTGGATACTGTATTAAAGCACTAATCAGATATAATAATAACAGTGCAAACTCATCACCAGCACAAATACAATCTGGTCAAGCTATGCAAGTTGCAATTATATCGTTAGCCAATTTCACTGGTCGCTTATTAAGTGGGTCGGTATCTGATTTCTTGGTTATACGATTAAGATATCAGCGTCTTTGGATAGTTGTTTTCTCCATTTGCATTGGGTTCATGGGCCATTTAGCCGCATCTATATGCTCACATGAAAGGTATCTGTGGGCGGTATCGTTAGTGATTGGGTTTTCATTTGGTATAACATTTGGTTCTTATCCAAGTATTATCAGTGAAGACTTCGGTCTCAAGAAATTCTCCCAGAATTGGGGATGGAGTTCAACTTCTCCGGTGATAACCTCTTATTTACTCAATGTATTATTTGGCCGAATTTATGACAGCCATACAGTCACTCTTGATCCTGAAACCGGGAAACAATATTGTGCCGCTGGAGTAGCATGCTATTCTGATGCCTTCAAAGTTTCTTCAGGTGTACAGCTTTTGGCCCTTTGCCTAACACTACTTATGATCCACGGTAAACGAAAACATCCTTCGTGATCTGACCCTAGGGTCATTTCCACATTCATTTATAGATTTTTATAGAATTCATGTGACCAATAAATTATTGATTTTGGTAACTTTTTGTCTTCTGTTTCTTCTTTTATCTCTTTTTCCCCTAAGAGCAAACCGTCCTACAGTAAATAATTATCCGGATCAACTTCCTACAATGAAACCTCACTCTGCACATATTTAATAAAATCACTATCCAAAAAAAAACATTAACCATATCAAGTTTTACAAGTATACAACATATTGGCGAAAAAAAAGGTTTCCAAACCATCGTACAACGAAAATAATTTCTTCTTCTTTTCCTTCCTCTTTTGCTCCTTAAAATCCATTTATAAAACACATGAACCCCTTGGGTATTTGGCTAAACATTTCATTATGAAGCAAATCACTATTGATCTTGTTTTTACCAAGTACCTTCTGGTTCTCCACCATTACCGTTACCATTACCGTTACCGGCACCATCATCACCGCCAGCACCGCCAGCGTTGTCACGGTATCCATCAGCGGAGGGAGGACGAGCATCATAGTTATCACGAGGCTCAGCATCGGAATATCTTCGTCCAGCAGGTGAGAATGATCTGTCTCTTCGATCATCCTCTGGGTAATCTCTTGGAGGATGGTCATCATAATCACCACCTCTTCTTCGATCATCATAATCACGACCACCACTTCCTCTGTCGTATCTGTCATCATAATCTCTACGATCATACCGTCCACGGTCATCGTAGTCGCGTCTTCTTCTGTCGTATCCACCGCCACGTCTGTCGTAACGAGGAGGATATCGTTCATAACGGTCATCATATCCGCCACTGCCACGATCACGATCGTATCGATCATATCGGTCGAAATCTCTACCTCCTCGGAATCCGCCACGACCGCGACCTCTTCCAAAAGGTGGAGGGCCTCGACCTCCACGGAACCCGCCTCGGCCAAATCTTGGTGGTGGCAAAGGTCCATCATCTTCTCTGACAGTTACAATTCCATTTTGGAAATCGGTACCATCAAGAGTTCGAATAGCAGTATCAAGGTCATCACGACTGGAGAATTCAATGACACCAGTACCATCTCTGCTTCTGGAAACATCAGAAAACAAGACTTCAACGCCAGCGGTTCTGGCGAAGTCTTTCAAATCTTGCCATGATGTGGTGGATGTTAAGTTGCTAACAACAGCTCTGAATCTAGGGCCTCGTTCTTCACGTTCGTAGCCACCTTCACGGCCGCCTTCGCGTCGAAACTCTCTTGGAGCCTTGGGGGGTTTAGGGTGTGAGAAATCCACGGTAAGACGTTTGCCTCTGAATTCAGTATCATTCAAACTTTCATGAGCAGCTTGTGCAGATTCTCTGTCTTTGTAGTAAACAAAGCCATATCCTTGAAGAATTCTTATGTTGGAGACTTCACCAAACTTGTTGAACATCTCTTCAACGACTTCCCGTTCGCTCTCATCAGGAAGAGGACGAACGTACAAACTAACTTCTGTTTCTGACATTTTCGGTTGCTCTTCACAAATGAATTAGAAATGGAAGGAATAAAGAAAACGAAAACTTTAAAGAAACTTGAAAATTTTACTAATAAAGAGAAACTAACTTAACATTTTGCCCCCCATTCTTGAACATCGATCGCTATTTAGTAGATCAGATCGCGATCGTGAGAGATCTGTATTCATGAGATCAGATACTGATTGATTCTCTCGAGACCCAAACATTTAATTAGCGGAGGATAACGGGACCAAATTTTTGGTAACTCAGAAATAAAACTCAGGAATCATGTGGAGTTTTAGACCAGCAGCGTCTATAGGACGCAGATTTGGGTCTGTAAGGTCAATGGCCAATTTTGTGCGGCCACCGACCGGACCGCCTAAAAGCAGATTTTCTAAATGGATGGATAATGCCAAAGTATGGGATAAAGAGTTCAACGAGGCCCATCCGCATTACCGAAAGTTTATAAGTTTGGCACTTGTAGCTCTGTACGGCATGACTGCATATGAAATGTACCAGTACTTGAAAGATACAGAATATAAGGCTACTGGTGCTAAAAGCCCTTACAGAAAGATAGACGGAGTAGACGAAACTGATGCCGCCGTGTCTTCCAAACGGTCTTCTATAGAAATTTATGATGATTTGGCTCGACAGTATGATGAAATGATTTGGAAGGAAGAAGCGTTTACCATTGTGTGGTGGCTACGACGGAAAGTTATGAAATATGTCACTGGTAATGCATTAGAAGTTGCCTGTGGTACTGGAAGAAATATCAAGTATCTGCGACCGGAAAATATTAAAACAGTCACATTTATGGATGCTTCTTTACAAATGCTTCAAGTATCTCAAGAAAAATTCAATGACAAGTTCCCAGAACTTGACGACCGAGCTCAGTTTGTTAAGGGAGAGTCTGAAGAATTATTGAATTTAGCTGCCGGTTCAGGCCAGAAATTTGATACCATATATGAGACATTTGGATTATGTTCTTACAAGGATCCAGTAAAAGCATTAAAGAACTTCCAAGAACTGCTCGCACCCAACGGGAAAGTTGTGTTGTTAGAACATGGAAGGTCTCACAAGTATAAAAGTTTGAATGAACGACTAGATAAGGGCGCTGAACGACGATGGGAAAAATGGGGTTGTAATTGGAACTTGGATATTCAAGATATCGTTGCTAAAAGCGGGTTTGAAGTTGTTGAAGAACATCAATACCAGTTTGGAACTGTTTCATTTTTCGTTTTGAAATTACCTGATGCTACAACGTCTAAATAATAAAAAGGAGGAGGAAATACTGAGAATGATTTCTTTGTATCTTGTTTTTAGTTTTCCAAGTCTCTTTTCTGTACATAAATTATCTTACTTCATTAGCGAGAACTTCTCGAGCAATTGCTGACTTTGTATTATTTTCAATCAGTTCTCCAGCATCCTTGTATATCAAACTTGCCTCATAAGCTGCCATGAGACGAGATTCGTTAATACCAACCTCTGCAAATGATAATGCTTTTATGCAATTAGCGTATATGGCGATATTTCTTCTCACTGATTCTGGTATGGTATCATTAACATCACTGTATATCTCTAAACTTGACTCTTCTTCTATCCGTGTGATTGATACATCTTTAGTGACGTCACCTTGTGATTTACTCAACCATATATATCCGTTGATACCTAAAATCATATCAACACCACCAGCTAGTCGGTATAAATGAGTTCGTAGTCTTAAAACTTGTGATGAAGGAATTGACAAGAAAAATCCGTTCCGTAGTTTACCATACCGTAACGATCTTGTATGTAAAGATGCACCACCGTCAGAAAACAGCCCTTGTACTTCGGCATTAAGTAAATCACCCTCTTTTAAAAATTCTCTCATTTGTAATTCGTCACTTTCAGATTTTCTTCGTAAAACTCCTCCGGGGAGGTTGACCGACCCTAGTAATAATACTGCATCTTGGCTAGCACCAATATCTACTTTCCATCGTTTCACTCCGACCTCAGTGATTCGTCCAATGACGTGGTCACCGATAACCGGTTGATACTTCCCCTTTAACGGAGTAACACTTAATAACTTATTGACTTTTGTGATTTGACCAGCAACTGACGAATATGTTTTATCGTCTTGCGAATATGTGCCATGTCCTCTCATCCATATAGTATCTTCAGTAACGATTTCTCCTGGAGTAACTAACCCTGAAAAATCTTCATCGTACTCTTCGTCCGCTTCATCCATCTGGACATCTGAGTCATTCCCCCCAATATCTAAGTCCTCGAGACCGTTTTCGTCTCTTTCTCTGTTGCTTCTTGCAACCACTATAGTAGCCATGGTATGTTATATGCTGAAATATAAAATAAAAAAAAAAAGTTCCAGATCAGTGATCAAAATCTACCCGCGATATATAAAATTGTATCGATACAATACGGCTGAGCTGGAAAAATTATTTTCCCCGGAATCAATTTTCCATATTTATCAATAAAAGAATTGTCGCTGGGATAACAGGACATTCAGGATATATGAAAGCGTTTTTGAGTTGTAAAAAGAGACTATTTTATATATCCAAAATGCAGCATACAAGATTCAAGTCCAATATTACCCAGGAGTATCTTCCTCCCAAAAACAAAAGCATGAAAGAACTGGATAGGAGTTTTTTCAAATTAGATATCCCGTTGGTAGTAGCCAAGCTGAAAGACCCTTCTATCATCAGTAAACTTGGTAAAACCAGTCGACCTGACTTGTTTGATTTACCAAGTGTGAATAGAATACGGCATTTTGAAGAAGACAATACTAAAGGAATCTTGTTACGAAATGATTTACATGATGTTGAAGCTGTTTCTCAAAAATTAGCACCAACCACTCTGGATTTACTTCAAACTGGCGGCGCTGAGTTTAGACCATACACACTTACTCTTGAGTACGATTTCTGGACAGCTGACCAAATACTTGACAGTATTTTGCCAGATGATATTGGCGATGAAACTCCCACGGGGTTCACTATAGTCGGTCATATTGCGCATATGAACCTCAGGTCAGAGTACCTTCCTTACAAAAATCTTATTGGACAAGTTATACTGGACAAAAACTCCAAGCAAGGATTACGAACAGTCGTCAACAAACTTGACACCATAGATAACGTTTACCGCAACTTCAAAATGGGAGTGTTGGCTGGTGATGAAGATTTTATAGTCAAACAAAAGGAGTCTGATTGCATTTTTACGTTCGACTTCAGTCAAGTGTACTGGAACTCTCGACTGCAAGCTGAGCATGATAGACTGATAAGTCTTTTCAAAGAAGGTGAAATCGTTTGTGATGTTTTTGCTGGTGTAGGACCATTTGCAGTTCCCTCTGGTAAAAAGCACTCACTTGTTTTTGCCAATGATCTGAACCCTGCCGGGTACGAAGCGATGAAAGTCAATATTGCTAACAACAAAGTTGAACAGTTTGTTCATCCATTCAATCTAGATGGAGCTGAGTTCATAAGACAGTCGCCCCATCTGGTACAAGCATATCGCAACCAAATGAAATCCGGCCATATTGAAGTTCAGGCCAAACGAGTGTCAAGGTCAAAGCCAGCACCACTTCCCAAACTCATACCCATACCAAAAAACATTAACCATTATGTTATGAATCTTCCAGACAGTGCGCTGACGTTTTTGCACGCATTCAGGGGAATTTTTGCAGATGAGGAAGACTTAACAGAAGAGTCATTGCCAATGATACACGTGCATTGTTTTTACAAATGGAGCAGCGGTGAACACCAACCAGAAGACGAGGTAATTCATAACGATTTACTGAAAATTGTGAGAGAACAACTTGATTTCGATATTGCATTGAAGGAAATCCTGTTTTACGAGGTCAGAAGTGTTTCACCAACGAAAAACATGTACTGTCTTTCATTCCGTCTGCCATTACAAACAGCTACAAGGAAATAAAACAACTCGAATTATTTGCTATACATTGGAAAGGTAAGATATCTGAATGTTTAGCACTAGAAGTTGATGCTGCAACATGAGAAAAAGCTTGAGGATAACTCTTGCTTTCTAATTTACCGAGTATCAGCTGCATGCTGGACATTCAAGGTCAATGATACTTGGTTCAGATGCTACACTATACGCACTACGAAACATATGAGAAGGTTAAGGTTTCAATAGTACGATAAATGACCAAAAAAGCCTGTTTCTATACGGATTGACCAATGGCCAATTCATTGTAGCTTAGAACTAGCATGTCCATATTGTAGCTTCGTACGGTTCCCTAGCTGAGTGTATTAGTATTATTACTAATATATTATTATTATTATGTTTTGCGTACGGCTGTTATAGTGGTCTGACGATCCTTCGTACTCCTCGTATATTTTAACGTTATCAGATCGCAGCTCGGTTCAGATCGGTATCACCACCACTAGCTACGCCCTTTCTAGCTAGGGTATCGCGGTACTCAGATCTGAGTTCAAAGTCGTGGTGGCCGAGTGGTATAAATACTTTTTAAACGTACGATTTATCTGTTTTGAGCCCCTAGACGCTCTTTAGACACTTTCAAACTTATAGACACACGTCTCGTCTGTTTTACCACAATGGCTGTAGATATCCTTGATATAACAGTGCTGGTTGTGATTCTGCTTGGCACTGTTGCATACTTCACCAAAGGGTCGCTTTGGGGGGTCGCTGCCAAGGACACCGAAGAGGAATCAGAAACTGGAAATGGCAGTGGCAGCAGAGACATTGTAGAGCGGCTAAACAGTACCGGGAAGAATACTGTGATTTTTTACGGGTCTCAGACCGGAACTGCTGAAGACTACGCTTCGAGGCTGGCCAAGGAAGCTTCTTCGCGGTTTGGTCTCAAGTCTATGACGGCCGATGTTGAAGATTTCGACTTTGAGAATCTCGACACAGTTCCCGAGGACACCGTTGTTGGATTTGTCATGGCTACTTACGGTGAGGGTGAACCTACTGATAGTGCACTCAATTTCTATGAGTTCATCACCAGTGAGTTCGTGGCCTTTTCTAACGGTGAAGAGATTGAATCCAAGCCTCTTCGAAACTTGCATTACGTCATCTTCGGTCTGGGTAACAACACTTATGAGCATTTCAATGCTATTGGCAGAGGACTCGACAAGACGTTGCAGAAGCTAGGTGCACATCGAATTGGCCCGTACGGCGAAGGAGACGATGGTGTTGGCACAATGGAAGAGGACTACCTTTCATGGAAAGATCAAATGTTCGAATCATTGAAATCAGAGAAAAATTTGGACGAGTTTGATGCTATATACGAACCAAGCTTGACTGTCACTGAAAATTCTGTTGTTCATGCTGATGACGACAATGTGTACCTCGGAGAAGTTAGTGCAGATTATCTTCATGGTACACCTAAGGGTCCATATGGCCCAAGTAATCCTTATTTGGCTAAAGTTGTCACCACTAGGGAATTGTTCAAGTCCGGTGAGAGAAATTGTATTCATATGGAGCTTGATATTTCTGACAGTAACTCGAGATACACTACTGGTGACCATTTAGCATTATGGCCTCAGAATTCTAACGAAGAGGTCACAAGGTTCTTAAAAGTTTTCGGATTAGAAGCAAAGGCCAACCATGTGATTGAAGTTAAAACTATTGATCCCACGGCAAAAGTACCATTCCCAGTACCTACCACGTTCGATACAGTGGTAAGATACCATTTGGAAATCAATGGACCTGTTTCTAGACAGTTTGTATCTTCAATTGCACCTTTTGCACCCAACGAAAAAACAAAATTAGCTGCTCAGAAGTTAGGAGGTGAAAAAGAGCTTTTTTCAGAAAACGTTACCAAGAAATTCTTGAACACCAGTAGACTTTTAGATCAGTTGTCTGATGGGGAGCAGTGGTCAAATGTACCATTTTCGTTCTTGGTTGAGTCTTTACAACATTTACAACCCCGTTACTATTCAATCTCATCTTCATCTTTGGTTAATCCCAATTTGATCTCTATCACAGCTGTGGTGGAGTCTACCAAACCCGAAGGTGCTGACCATGTATTGAAGGGGGTTGCTACAAACTATATTTTAGATATCAAGAAGGCACAACACGATGCTACTGAAACTCTAGGATACAATATTTCAGGACCCAGAGGTAAATTTATTACAGATGGTGAAATTAAAGTTCCAGTACATATCAGACACTCAGCATTCAAGTTACCCTCTAACCCTAACAAGCCCGTTATAATGATAGGCCCTGGAACTGGTGTTGCGCCATTCAGAGGGTTCATTAACGACCGAGCTGTCAAGGCTGCTCAGAACGTACCCGTTGGAGCGGCATTTTTGTTTTTTGGTAGTCGTAATCCTACAGAGGATTTCCTTTATGGCGACGAATGGCCTCAATTTGGAGCTATCGACCCCGAAGGGAAGTCTGACGATGACTATGAGCTTGGTAACTTGAAGGCAGATAACTTTTTAACAGTTTTCACTGCGTTTAGCAGAGTAACTGACAAAAAAGTGTATGTTCAGCACCGCTTACTAGAACATTCCAAGCTCATCAACAAGTTACTGACTAATGGTGCCTACATTTACGTTTGTGGTGATGGTACTAGAATGGCTCGTGAAGTGCAATCAACATTGGCAAATATAATATCAAAAGAACAGGATATTTCACTAGACAATGCCGTCAAAAGAGTTACCAAAATGAAAACTGAAAATTCATACCAAGAAGATGTTTGGTAAAAAAGGAACTGAAAAAAAACATATAGTAATATATGTACAAAGGTTTGTAAAAGGCAAAAAAAAATAAACATAAAGTATAATAATATAATATAATAATTAAAAATGATAAGCCGTTTTTGAGCTAGCCTTTTTTTCTTTTTCAGTTCTAATTCAACTTACTGGTCAAATAAATTATTAAGCCCAGTATCCATATCATCGTCGTCCATGAGGGATGTACTTTTCTTATTATGTAACAATTTTTTATCAGATTTTTGTTGTTGTTCAGCCCTTTTCCGTTGAGCTTCTCTTAATTCTCCCCCATTTTCAGACGAGTTCATTGCCTTAACAATAGCCAGGAATTCTAAAAATAATCCACGCTGTTGTCGCAATGATTTGGGTTTGGCGCCCATTAGTCTTGCATCGAATTCAAATAAATCATTAGGCGGAACTGTATTAAGTACCTGCGACAAAATTTCTAATGGACGCTGGCTCTTACTTCGTAAAGCTGTATAAACCATCGTAAGGATATAGCCAGCTTCACTATGTACATCAGCAAAAAATTCGTCACCCAAAACTTCCAAGCACGCTTTTATCAATACTTCCTCCAGGAATGAATCAACCTCGTCGTCTTGCAATAAAATCGACGGAAGTATGCCTCGTAACACTAAACAGCAGTTGAAACTGCATTTGCTATCTTTGCAAAGGATGATATTAATACACAGCTTCAATGCTGGTGCCAAGATTTGCTTGTTTCTCAATACTGTTGATCTTAATACCGCGCTATGGGATTCAATTCCATCGTTTGTACCGGGAACCAAATTCGCTGCTGATGAACTACTAGTTTTACTTTCATATTGACCCACAAGATCAATCAAGAATCTTGCAACAATAGAAGTCAATTGTCTCAATAAATGTTCCTCCATCATCTCCTCGGACAAAGCCACATCATCATCAGCTCCATTTAGTTGTAAACCTCTTTCATAAACTTTTGCCCATTTCTCCGATAAGACTTCATCAAGTTTAATTAATGCAGGTGGTAAAAATTCCCCCATGAAAGGTTCAATGAACCGGATAGGACAGTTCTTGACAACGTTCCTAAGCACTAGCAAAATCATGTGACGCCATGAATGAGAAGTAATTCCAGCAGAGTCACCAGCTAATGCAAACCAAAGCATATGAGGCATCCCGGGGATTTCATACATTGTTTCTTCAAGCTGACTGATCGACCCTAATGCTAAAAATGCATATTCTCGAGTGTATCTGATAATATGTCCAACAGAATCAGCAAAATCTCGTAAAGTGTGCATAGCCTTAACATTCTCATGCAAAAACTCGTCTTTCGATTTAATTGAAACTCCCATTTGCCAGAATCGTTCGGTACAACTGTACTTGACAAACGATTGAACTTCTGCAGGCAAATCACGCCAATTATCAGGGTTATGATAAGCTTCAATCTGGGTTATCAATTGCAAAATGTGAGGTAAAATTGGTTGAATACGAGGTTTCCACAATGCTAAAAGGTCTTTATACTCTTGGCCAGAATGATCAAGTTTTTCAATAGTATATTGAATAAAAATCCTGGTAGCTCTAATAGGAAATAGCTCCGACCATTTATCCTTTAATTCTGCTTTCAACTCTCTACCTGCATCATCCATTTCAACTTTTAGTAAATCTGAGTTTTCAGTTACACCTCTTGATCTGAAATATTCAGCAATTTTAACAATACCTACTCGCTCCATGAACCATGGTAAATCGGTCAAACCCTTTACTGTAGTTTCATCAACCCATGAATGTAAAGCTGGATCTACTATATTGGCAAAGCGTTGACTTTTATTAGGTACATTTGAACGCTGCGAGACGACCAGTAAGAACGACTTAAAAGCCACCGCTTCATGTTCGCTGATTTTGACTGATGAGATCAATCTGGCAATTGCAGATTCTAATTCATCGTATATTTGCATCAAGGTTTCGGGAATCATGTATGCTAACCGGTTAAGTTCTGTACCACAACTTGTCCTCAAATCTCTAAACAATTCTCGTTGTTGATCATTTTCTTCATCTGTTCCATTTTCATTATAAACACATTCTTTTGTAGCTGAAGTAAGCACTCGTTCAAGTACAACAAACATCAATTGCAAATCACTTTTCAGTAGTGGAGCAAACTGAACAAGACTTTGAATCAGTTTTCGTAATAATAAAGGATCTTGTATATCCATTGATAATAAATCTCGACACACCGTTTCAACAATCGTGGTGATAATTTTGAGTGCTTCTTCGTAATCAGGTTTTTGGTATAAATATTTCCATCTAGTAACTCCCCGTAAGGCAGCTTCAACAATTATGAATTGTGAATACGGCAGATAATAACTGGGGTTTCCGTAGTATTCTAATTTTGGTGAATGCAGACATTGCCATCCTAGCTCCGACTGGAAAAATGTTTCTATTCTATTCTTGAGCCATTTTAAAGATTCAATTGGAATACGACATACAATCAAACGACATATATCTTCCATCAAATGCCGGTAGTTACCCAGGAAACTTTGGCTGTCAGGCGGAGAATCAAAATCTAAATCCAGGAATCTGATTGAAACATTTTCTTCTTCAACATCGTCGTATTTGATACACCTGTTTGCCGCAGTTTCTAATAATGAAGGTAAAACTGGTTCCAATAAATCTCTCATATAATCCTTTTCCAATCGAAGCAAGGAACACCATGTGGCAAGAGAGACACCTGACAAAACCAAACTTGGATGATTTGTTGTCTTCAGTATCAATTGTAAGTAACCAGGGATATCAGCCTCTGCACTAAGCCCGTTTCTTGGTGATTGAATAAAATCGCTTAAACCAACGACCCATTCAACAAATTTTCTCAAGAAAACGTATTTATTTTCATCAACATCGTCAATATCGATATTACATGAATCATACACAGATGAAAGCATTCGGATACCCTGTGCTGAAAAAACTGCACCAACAATTGCTTGGAAATCTTCTGCATTACTGAATGAACGCGAAAAAAAGCTGTGGAGACAGTCCACTGCTAGAGTCTGTACCTTGATGTTATTAGATACCAATGCAGTACTCAACCGATCTAGAACGTTGGCACGTCGGATAGCAGCGGGGAAAACCCAGAATAAACAAGTTTTAAAAGTTTCTAGTACTTTGGTTGCAAATAATTCAGCTTCAGGGTCTTCTAAACCATTTTGTAAACACTGGCCTAACAAATCTGACCATCGTTGTAACCAACCTTCAGGCCCTGACCGCAAAGTTATTAATGTAACAACTCGACTCTCATATGTAAGATCTAATGTTTCCTCCGAGTTGACTACTTCAATGCATTGGGCACTCAATGAGCCTGATCGTTTGGCTGATACTGGATCATCTAAAAGGAAAATATCCTCAAATAAAGTCCTGAAAACACTCAACGTCAATTCACGAGTAGCTGAATTGATACTCCATAACCTCAGTAACATTGAATCCATATCATTCCAGCCAATATCTTCATGAGCTTCACTATTGTTAATGCCAGTACTGCCATTGTTATCATCGCCTTCATATTCAAGACCCCAAATCCGTTTAGCCACAGCCACCCATAAAAACGCAACTTTTTCCTTGATATAGTGAGGATCGTCGCTTCTCAGGTCCGTGGCCAACTCGACAATCCAATTCTTAATTGCTTCTCGTCGGGGTAAATCATAAGAAATAAAATGCGACTGTATGGAATGCTGAAGTAATGTCAAACCAAAATGCCTTATTATACCTGGATCTCGGCCATCTCTCGTAGATGCTAGTTTCCATCCCCAAGTAGGAGCATCTGACTTGCTCTTCAATGACTCCAAGAACTACAAAGAAAAGTTAGACACCTGTGAACAAATCCTCTTTTAACACAGAAAGATGTAATGGTTTGCTTTTACAATTCATCGTTTCCTTTTTTTTTCTGCTTTTTTTTTTTGCCAAAAACACCCAACCAAGATTGCGGATCAATCAAATGAAAACTTACATTTTGGGCCTGTCGCCGCTGCTCATTCGTGGATCCCGAGCTGTGGACGACGCTCAGCGCTTCAGTGATCTGAGCGACACCGTCATACGACTCCATTCTATAGACTACTCAATCCTGTGAAAGACAAGCAAGATAAATGGGTGAAGATGATAGTCTCTCTTCGCGCGATGCCAAAATAAAAAAAAAAAACAAAAACAAAAACAAAACCCAAAAACCCAAAATAAACCGTAAATGTCTATGTATACAACAAGAAAGAAAGACGACAGACTAGATGTCTGTTACAACAGCAATAACCAGAACAATTCGGCCAAAACACGGCGGTTCCAAAAGCCAAAAAAAATAAAGAGGAACAAAAGTGAGTAAAGGTAATGCAGTGGTTAGTTACTTCTCTGTGTTGTTGTTCTGTGAACCTTACAACCTTTGCGTTTCTGAGGGTTTCCCAGATCACACGCACACACTGGCTCGATTAGTAACTTTAAGTACCGTCTGCAGTGTGTCTACATCGATAACCATTTTAACCTACAAAAGTCACGTGCCGCCACAACATATTACGCCTACTAGTAATGAATGATTAATATTAATCATAGCTATTCTTCGAAGACAAGTTTTCAGATTACTTTCCCGAGTTTTGAAAAAATCTTATAGACCAGCTTTTTGGAAGTTGATTTTGGGACAATTACAGGTTGGTAAAGCTAGTTTTACAAGGCTGGATAAAGAGTGGAGGTGAAATGTCGTTTGTGGCTTTACGACTGAAGCAACGGTTGGTGAAAGTTGCGCCCCCGGCACGGTTATACTCATCTGTATCACTACGAGAAACTGTCAGTATCAAGGGTAAAGATGTTGAATTTGCTGTTGGTGATAAGTATGACGGGTATGTTGTCAAGGCTGTTAAGCCGGTTCCATGGTTGAACTTGGTTGGTGTTGATCTTTTACATGAACGAACTGGTGCTCAGCATTTACATATTGCTAGAGATGATACTAATAATGTGTTCTCTATTGGGTTTAAGACAAATCCTCCGGATAAAAGTGGGTTACCTCACATTTTGGAACATACTACTTTGTGTGGGTCGGAGAAATTCCCTGTTAGAGACCCATTTTTCAAGATGCTCACCAGATCATTGTCGAACTTCATGAACGCCATGACAGACGATGACCATACTTTTTACCCCTTTTCAACTACCAATCATACTGATTACCACAACTTGCAGCAAGTATACCTAGATGCCGTGTTCAATCCCTTGCTGAGAGAGACAGATTTTCTGCAAGAGGGCTGGCGATTGGAGCATAAAAGTGTTGAGGATAAATCCACCGACTTGGAGTTTAAAGGCGTGGTTTATAATGAAATGAAAGGTCAAATGTCTAATCCTGCTTATTTGTTTCATATTGGGTTTATGCAAAGTATTTACCCTAGTTTACAGAATAGCGGCGGTGACCCTAAATTTATAACTGACTTGTCTTATGAGAATCTTAAAAAATTCCATGCTGATAGGTACCACCCTTCAAACTCATTCTCGTTTTCATACGGTGATATTGCTTTGAAAAATATATTGAATCCATTGGAGAAATATCTTGAACGCTTCTCGCAAAAGAAAGTGGTAAGAGAACAATTGTTACCTGTTGATATCAATGAAACCAAGTCTGCGGTCGCTGAAGGGCCCTATGACCAATTGTTTGATAAAAATCGTCAGTTCAAAGTATCATTATCATGGATCTTGGGCGATTCAAAGGATCTTGAAAGAGGGTACGAATGGAAAGTTCTCAGTTTATTGTTACTTGATGGCCATTCCTCTCCCTTAAGACAAGCTCTTATTGATACAGGCCTTGGAACTGATTTTACTGTAAATACAGGGATCTACGAAACTCCAGAGAAACTAATTTTTAGTGTAGGATTAGAAGGGTTAAGTGAAGACTCAATTGAGACGTTCAAGAAAACTCTCATGGAAACTTTACAGACTATTGTTTCTAAAGGGATCCCCAAAGAACGCTTGCAGGCTACTTTGAATCAAACTGAACTTTCTGATCGTCAGATTAAGGCTAATTTGGGTATGGGATATGTATACTCAGTGTTCCCCAGAGCGTTTAACGGTACAAATCCTTTGTCAATTATAGACAGCAAAGAAGTTTTGAACGATTTCAAAACCAGAATTTCTCAGACTCCTGACCTGTTCCAGAAATTGATTGCTGAGAATATAATTGATAACCCTTATTTTGAGTTTACCTTGCGTCCAAGTAAAACTTATGAATCTGATATTTTACAAGAAGAATCTGACCGTTTGGCAAGTAAAGTGGTTAAACTTAGTGATGCTGATAAAGAACAAGTTTATGCACAGGGACTAAAGCTGGCTCAAACTCAGGGGGAAGCTGACGATCTTTCTGTATTACCTACATTGAATACCTCTGATATTGATGTGGTAGGCGATAAGGCTGATATTGTTAAGAGTACTAGTAATGATGGTATTGTTTACTACGACCATGCTATCCAAACAAATGGTATAACTTATGTGACCATTTTGAAAAATATTGCAGATTTACCTGGAGATCTTAGGTTGTATTTACCATTGTTTGTTTCCGCACTTACTAATGTTGGTACTACTGAAAAAACCATGGAACAGATTGAAAACGAAATTAGATTGAATATTGGCAGCGTTGGACCATCACTCTTAGTCAGATCAGATCCATCTAAGGGGATAGATGAAGGACTGGAGCTGCAAATGAGTTTCAGCGGGTTCAGTCTTGATGAAAAAGTACCTTTTATTTTCCAATTTTTGCAAGACTTCTTGTTAAAGGCTAATTTTGAAAATATTGATAAAATAAGATGGCTTATTCAATCAACAGCATCTAATTTAGTGAACTCTTTGTCTCAGAGTGGTCATTCATTTGCTATGGGCCATGCCAGAGCGTCAATTTCACGAGAAGGAAGTTTATCAGAATACATTTCCGGTATAGAACAGGTTAAACTGATGCAACAATTGGCTGAAAAGAATGATGATTCTCTTTTAGCTGAAGTTGTCCCCAAATTATTTGAAATCGCCAAATACATTACCACTCGTAACGGGCTACAAGCAGGTGTTGTGCATAGCCCTGGAACTAACGATTTCAGCACTCAGATTGATAAATTTGCTTCAAATCTTTCTGATGGTGGATCCAACCAAGATTCACTGGTTAAGATCAGTAATAATACCCAATTGGCGCCACAAAAATCGCAAATAGTGTTCCCATTCCAAGTCAGTTACCTTGGTGCTGCTTTACCATCAGTTAAGTATACCCACCCTGATGCTGCTCCGTTACAGGTATTGTCTACTCTGTTAACCCACAAGTATATGCACCCGGAGGTCCGTGAAAAGGGCGGTGCTTATGGCGGCGGTGCTTCTTTCTCGCCATTAAGTGGTATTTTTGGATTCTATTCTTACCGTGATCCAAACCCTGCTAACACTATCAAAGTCATTGAGAATGCTGGTAAATGGGCTGCGAACCATACATGGTCAGATTCTGATCTTCGTGAATCTAAATTGAGTATTTTCCAGTCTATTGACTCTCCAAGAAGCCCCAGTTCTTATATCGGTTCTAGGTTGTTATACAGGGTCACAGATGAAATGAAACAAACCCGTAGAGAGCAGCTTTTGGCAGTTACTCAGACTGACGTTTCACGAGTAGCTGGCAAGTATTTGACTGAATCCGGGAAGGACCTTGCCATATCAGTGCTAGGTCCTGATAATCAACTCGAAGACCAATGGTCAACAATTGTTTTCGATAATTGATTAATATCTTGTACATATAATTATTAATATTACTACTATTATAAATAAAACTTTCGTTTGTCCTTTTCCATTTCTGGACGGTACTCCCATTCGATTTCATCTTTGATTCCCTTCTGCACACGACGAAGTTTCAACGTGAACTGGGGCCCTAGCTCTTGTAATCCTACTTTTTTCTCATTTCTGAACACGTATCTGTGTCTTCTGAAAAATATGAAATCTCGCTGGTTATGCAATGTAACTACTTGTCGGCCCTCAAATTCAGGTTGTTGCGGGAATAACGACTGGAAAAGTCTACCAACAGTTGTACCTAACCGTGTAGTGAAATTGTTCAAAACAAGCTCAGGAATATGGTTAGTAGCACGTCCATGGTGTGATATATCTTCAATGTTCACTAATGAAGATACTGAGAAATAAAAAGTAGGACCCTCCGGTAAATGCATAAATGTTAACCCGTTAACGGTTTTTTTATCTTCGTTAATGACAATAAGATCAGTATAGTCACGGTTAGAGCAGAACTTTGCCATATCTTTCATCTCGAACTGTTCTTTTCTCTTGATAAACTCGGAATTGGGGAAAATATCAACCATAAGATCAGCAAATTCATATGCAGCCTTTCTGGCATGTTTATTGGTAGTCACCAACACCTTGGGAGGGCGACCGTCAAAATAACTTTGGAACTGGTCTTCACCTTCAACACCAGTATTGACAGTTTCGTCGAAAACTCGTTTAGATTCTATAGTTTGTGTAACATTTTCTTGTAACCGTTCTTCCTTCAATGTAGGATCTTCAGCTTCTCGTTTAGCCCGCTCTCGTCTTGTTTTGTGTCGAAACTTATTAGTTTCATGTCGTATAGTTGCATAGAGCTTCTGCCTGCTATGCTTGTTTCTTGCGGACAACCGCTTTCTCTGTTTTTCTTTCGTGTCCGACTCCATAATTGTTGGACAGTAGTAATACTGGATGGTCAAAAAAAAAAAAAAAAAAAAATTATCACTAAATTTCGATCTGAGATCAATTTGCAAAAACTAGATAAAGTTGAAAAAAAAAAACCGACCCCTAGATTCGAATCAAGGTTCTTATCGATTGGATCTAACCCGCGAGCGTTTACTTGGGATCACAGAATCCAAGCTTTTGGCACACGGTCAAGCCGTTTGATATGGAAATCAATTTGTAAAAGGAAGAAGTGTACTTCAAATGAATGTGTTAAAACTAGTCCGTATTCAATGTCAAAGGGCAGTTCGAAGTTATTCTGTGGAATTAAAGACCAATGGACCGTGGCATTTGACAGATGATATGTCGTCTAAGCAAATGGAAAAACTCGAATGTGCTTTGAAGAGTTACTTTCCTGTTAGAGAGAGTAAAAAACTTTCACATCTGTCATATGGGTCGCATTTTGTATTTTTCAACCCTGAAACACCGGAAAACATGCTTTCTCCTGACGGGTACGATAGCCATCAATCCCCCAAAGACGAAAACTATCCCCTAAGAATGTGGTATGGCGGGGTTTTAGAGTTCAATAACAAGTCAGCTATGAAAACAAATTCCAGTTCTTCAGCGGTAGAAACCATTCACAACACTGAGAAAGATCCCAATACAGGAAGGGTAACGGTCACTATTAAAAGAGAAATACATTCTAATGTAAACGACCAAAAATGGGCCAAAGAGCTACGAACTCTGGTATATCTTACATCCGAAAACATGGCAAAACGGAAAGCTATTTTTTCGCGGTACATCAAGAGTCCATCAAAAGATGCATACTCGTATAAGTTAACTCCCAGTGCATTACTGTTGTTCAGATTTTCAGCCCTCACTTTCAATAGCCATAAGATCCATTATGACAAGGAATTTTGCAAGACTAACGAAGATTTGCCTAATTTACTAGTTCATGGCCCCTTATGCATTACCCTGTTACTGCATTGGCTAGAACACTATGTTCTTGCATCAACCAATTGGAAAATCAAAAGTTTTCGTTACAAAAACATACTACCGCTATTGGTAGATAAACACATAACATTGAAATGCGGTAAAATTACTGACGGGTCACGACCAGTGCCAGTTTGGATTCAAGATTACCGCGGAAGCTTGGCAGTGACTGGAAGTCTGGAGCTAGAGTGATAATATATTTTTATCAATCCGCTCCCAGTATGATTTTTTGCTGCCATGTTTCTTATCAAGATCTATAATACCGGCTCTGACAAATACAGACGTACCATCTATGGCTGCATATTCAGGATTTTGAAACTCACCTGGAGGGCACAGTACAATATCAATGATTACTGAACAGTCTCTAAATGTCATTGCAAGGAAGAAATCTTCGTCGAGTTCTTGATTAGTGGAGTACCCTTGGATACCCTTTGAATCGAGTGCTTGAATATTTTTGATCTTGTGCAAAAACCCAACAGTTTTCAGGTACTTGCACAAAAGTTCTTCTAAAAATGGATCACCAGCTACGATATGAGATATAGCTTGCCTTTGGATCTTATCATTGCTGGATACAAGATCAAGAGGACACCATGGCTGATTTTTGCCCTTTAGCTTATTCACAGCACATGTACGACAAACATTTGCGTTGTTTGGATGAGGTAAAAGCCATTTAGGCTTAAATTCAATTAAATATGAATTGATACCATGCTCATACTTGACAAACTTAGTATGCTTGTTGAATTTATCGCAACTCACAACGGTATCGTCATGGTACCCTATTCGGTCCACAAGCAGTGCATAATCTTTATCTTGGACCAAGTGACCCTTTTCTAAAGCACGGAAATCCAAATTATCACACCGAACTAGTTGAATATTAATGCAAAAGCCAGGTAGCCTCGGCTGAATTTCCGTAATATAGTACTTGTATATTTCAACAGAGTTATACCCACTATTAACTTTGCGCAATCTTAACAGTTTACCTTTGTAATCAGGGCTTTCATAGAGCATATTTGCGTTACCCTCGGCGTAAAACTTCCATTGTCGGCTATTTAATAACGGCGCACCCTGAAATCCACCTTCCATAATGCGGGTCTACCTATATGAGCTCATTTTATTCCGTTGAATTAAGTCTGCCCACCAAGGATTCAGTGCTGTTTGTGGAAATTCCCAGAGCTTGTTTTCGAAAGGTAAAATAACTACCTCGATCGACGGATCTCATCTTCTACGTTTGTTATATACGTTGACTTTCCATCTTTCTTAATAGTAGAAACGTCAGATTTATCAATCATTAGAACAGCAACAATGAGTGGTGTTGGAGGCCAAGATGTTCCGACGGTTCTTGCAACTCTGAGGTCAGAGGCAGATCCCGAATTGGCGCCCTTGTTTTATATAATGGAAGATTTGTGGGAACGAAAGTATGTGATTTTATTGCCACATTGTGATGGTGACAATTGATGAATATAAACGAAGATGGATTAAGTTTCTAACCACATGTGTACTAGATTATGGCATCAGCTTACTAACTCTTTGGCTGAGTTTTACAATGATGAGCGAAGTGGTCCCTTGCGGTTGCGGCTTTTCACACAGTTTATCAGTAATTTCCAGGATAAGATCAATCAATTGAGTTTAGTTGTTTTCGGAATCTCTGCTGCTGGCCAGTCGCCCAACA
This sequence comes from Groenewaldozyma auringiensis, assembly GCA_030574195.1. NCBI lineage: Eukaryota > Fungi > Ascomycota > Dipodascomycetes > Dipodascales > Trichomonascaceae > Groenewaldozyma > Groenewaldozyma auringiensis. The sequence goes on from JAJMEP010000035.1 coordinate 41,423, forward strand.
ACCAGGATGCATTCAAGTTTTTGTCGGAGTTATCTAAAAAAGTTGACACTCCGTCCAGTAAAGACGCGTTTGTGTTTTCCCAAGTTGAATTGGCTAGAATTAAGCTGAAGTTACAAGATCTCAGTGGCGTGAGAGATCTATTAGAGAGCTCTTCCAAGATTTTGGATCAATTTGACTCAGTTGAGCCGGTTATAAGTGCTGCCTATTACGAGGTGAATGCTGAGTATTATCAATTCAAGGCTGATTTTAATTCATACTACAAGAATGCTCTGTTATATCTTGCCTGTATAAATCTTGAGGATTTATCATTAGTCAAGAAGCAACGACGGGCATATGAGTTGGCTATCTCTGCTTTGTTAGGAGATAAAATCTACAATTTCGGAGAGCTGTTACTACACCCCATTTTGGAAACATTGAGAGAAACCGAATATTCATGGCTGGTGGAGTTTTTGTATGCTCTCAATGGCGGAGACATCAAAACATTTGATACTCTCACACCTCATCTTTCTAAACAACCATTATTACAAGAATCTTACGATTTCTTAAGACAAAAAATTTGTCTCACAGCGTTAACCGAAACGGTGTTCCAACGTCCTACAGGTTCACGAGTCTTGAGTTTTGAAACTATCGCTAAAGAATGTCATATCATTGCTGCCGAAGTTGAACATTTGGTGATGAAGGCTCTCAGTTTAGGATTGATCAAGGGCTCAATTGACCAAGTGGCAAGCACCGTCGAAGTCACTTGGTTGCAACCTCGTATCATGAGCAAGAACCAGATAGAAAGCATGCGGTCACGATTGGTGAAGTGGGACGAAGATGTTCGCGGGTTGACCGATTGGATAAACACTGCAGGGAAAGAAATATGGACCACTTCATAGATAATGTGCAAAATGTAATAACTAGTAAATGTTTATTGATTACCAGGTATCTTTGTTTTTTTTCTCAGCTTCTTGGAGAAAGCTGCTGTTCTATAGAGCGTAAAGGTATATAGCTGGATTTCGTTACAGGTGACTGACACAATAGTAATTTTCTTGGTCCACTTATTTGTATAAGAGTGTCATCTTTCCACATGATCCCAGTGATCATAGATTTCAACATACCTATAAATTTCTTGAACCAATTGGTGGAGGTAGAGGTAGAAGTGGAATTGGGAGTAGAAGATTCAGGTTTACCAACTGAGGGCAAGTCCAATTTTATCGTTGAATGCGGTATTTTGACTGGAGTTATTTGGCTCCGACTAGAGCTATCTTCCGAGAATGCAATAATATTAGAAGGATTAACTGAAAACGTTTGTCCCTGTTTGATTTCCAATGTGTGTAAAGACGCAGACGAGTTAAGCACAAATTGACCTTTGCCCGAGAATTTCACGGCATCTCTGAAACCCTTAATACCAGAAACAGGCTCAGCTACAACCGAAGACGAGTTCCAGCCAAAAATGGATTGCCTGCTTGTGGATATCCATGAAGTAGAACTATCAACGCTCTGAATTGAGAACGACGGCCGTTGAGATCCGCCAGCTAATATAAGCGTAGTCGGCGACACGCTGGTGGTTTTCTGATACAATACAGGCACAAGCTTTGTATATTGAGACAGAGGGCCAGACAATTCTAGCTTAGAAGCAACCTTGAACGAACGGTAGTTAGCAACATATCGACTGAATAAAAAGCGGAAAAGTGAACATGACTTACATCTGAAAATTTCCCATTGACCCCAACAACAGAACCGTTTCTTGTGTATATAGAAGACGAAGGCGGAAGTTTCACCTGTAATAAAGAAGGAGTTCCGCCAATTAATTCAAATTCAGGCTCACTGGACTCAAATAATGTATTATTACTGCCATTTTGCAGCTCATTACCAACAGACTCTTGCGGTACTTCGGATTGTGTCTCCCGCTTTCGCGAGAATCTTGAGAAAACACTCAAGTTTCTGACTACTGGAACTGCTCGATACCTGCAACTATGCAGTGACAGAACAAGACCTGTTTGTGGAATCATCATTTCTCCACCCTCCTGTACGAATCAATCTGTCAAAGGGGTTTGTATGGGATCTTTAACCTCAGATCTGGGTCTCTCTCTCCGGAGCTAATCACAGGGCTTTAATCTGACTGGCTACAAAATAATTACGTAAAGCATAAATTACGTAATTTTTTATTTTCAAAATATGATTACGTAACACTTGCAATTTGTATATGAAATATGAGTTCGGAAAGAACACTTTTGGTTAATTGTGAGTTATAATATTAATTACAAATACTTTTGAACAAGTGATACAAAGTCTGGACGTTTATAAACTTCGTCATGTTTGCCATGGGCAGTTTCTTTGATCATTTTTGGAGGATTCTTCGACTTTGAAATCCTATCATAGGCAATGACTGGCTGGTAGTCTTTGCTAAGTAGTTCATCTTCTGGAGAGTGAACAATGACAAACATGCCAGGAAACGGAATTTCTCCTGCAGCTGATACTTCTTGCTCGTTGATAAATGTGTACTTACCACTACAAGGACTAGCCGAGTCCCATTCAGCCCTATCGTCGCCAAATGCCAGTGATACAAAGCTTACGTAGTCTGGATGCTCTTTCACTGTAGTTTTGAGGTCGTATATCCCCTCAACACCTATTACAGTCTTCACTTTCGAACCTACACTTGTGGCATTTTGGGTGTCGCCGTGGGTCAATACTTGTAACGACAAGAATGCACCAGCAGAATGTCCTACGAGGACGATTTCTTCTACGGGGTATTCTGATACCAGCAACTCCAAACCTGATAAAACATCACTGATATGCGCTGGGTGCATGACTTTAGGCGATAATCTATAATTCATTGAAGCACATGAAATATCGTTGGCTTCAGATAAAGCAGTAAGGAAATCGTGACCGTCGACAGATGTTATAGTAGGATCTCTCCATGCACCGCCATGAATGAATACGACCCATTTCTTGAATCCATTGCTCAGAACGTCCAGCGTTTGCAGCGGGTGGTCGCCGTAGCTGAGCGTGGTGAACATGTTGGGGATATCTGGGTCTAGTGAGTACTGGGATAATCACTACTAGCTAGTCAGGTAATGTCTGTATAAGATCGGTCTCGGGATCCTTTTATCGGTTCAGATCAGTCCAGATTCTTGATCTGTTTCCAACTTTCAGTCACCCGGTCTTCAAATAAACCAAAAACTTGTTTTCTGGTCTATCATTCAACTAGGACCTGAAGCCAATACAAGTTAATAGTAAGGGTGGTAAATATATAACCCTTTGGTACTAAATCGCCTCGATCTTTCGTACGTATCTGTTGAGTCATAAATATCACAATGGTTTCAAGTATCACCGTTGAGAAGTTACAACCGGAAGATATTCCAAAAGTTCAAGCCGTTAGGCAGCGAGCATTTGCTCATGACGGCTCTGACCAGTTCGTTGATTGGATTTTTTCAGAGGTTGATATGAAAGATACTAAGGTCACAGCCCGTTTGAAAGAGAATGGTGAGAAACTTTTGCGTGAGCTCATTGACAGTTGCTGGGTAGCTAAGGATGGTGATAACATTGTAGGGTTCTCTATTTGGAAAGACCCTAATGTACCCATTCTCACAAGGGTGACCCAGTGGATCAGTAGTTATTACAATTCATGGGTTTCATCACCAGTATCTGAGCAACATGCTATTATGGACCATTTTACCAACCACGGGATCCAAACTTACTTTAGTAATCCCAATGGGACCTGGTATTTACACATGATTGGGGTCGACCCAGATTACCAAGGAAAGGGAGTTGGAGGAAAGTTGATCAAATGTGGATTAGACGTTATAGATTCCAGAAATCAAGATTGTTTCCTGGAATCAAGCAAACGTGAGCCTAATGTGTCTATTTATGAGAGATTTGGGTTCAAGTTAATAACGGAAGATTTCTATTTGGAAGACTCTAAAGGAGGCCGAGGATACCTTTGGCCCATGATTCGGTCATCTAAGAAGTGACAAACATAAGTTTCTTTTTGTTTTTGTTGCAAACGAACTACATACCATTATGCCATATTTATATATATAAATGTTATCATTCTTTATTTCTTACTGTATTTGATTTACAGCTTTTTAAGGTCTAGACTCCTTTTGGGAAAATTCAACTCTCATGATCAAGTTATCCAAACTCTTCTTATCTAACCGTGCGCATGCGGCTTCAGCATCTCTTAACAAATCGTAAGAAATGAAAGCAAACCCTCTGCTTCGGCCAGTCTCTCTGTCACGAACAAGATGGCATCGAACAATCTTACCGAATCGTCCAAATATACTTCGTAAATCGTCTTCATTAACCATATCACTGAGATTGGATACTCGCAAAGTTCTACTGTCATCTCTTTCCATAGGAGCCATTCTACCGGGATCAACACCGATAGGACCGGCACCACGGCCACGCAAATGAGGAGGCACGTAACTGCTGCCAGAGCCAGCACCAGCGCCAGCCAAGGGGTCTGATGCAGGATCATCAACGCCGTCAGCAGCATCATCGTCATTACCCAAAACACCCTTGTAAGGACACTTAAGAGTGAAGTGGTCGCCACCACATGTACGACATACAACACCGGCCTTGCCGATGGGCTCTTCTATGATGGCATCTGCAGCCTTCTTGTCTTCATCCTTCTGGTTCAAAGCCTTCAAGGTCAATTTTAATCCAATATCTTCTCCTACACTGGTGGTAACCACGTTAGGTCCTGGACCACGACCCTTTTCCAATCCGTATTTGGCCCACTGTCTTCGCTCGGCAACACTGTGATTAACCTTCTCGGTAACTGTGACTTCTCGCACTTTCTGTGTAACTCTGATCTTCTTGTTTGTTTCTGGGTTCACTCTGTAGAACACTACAGTCTTGGTTCCGTCGCCGTTATCAGTGACAACTGGGGCAGTGTCATCATCAGCCCAGTCTTTTGTTTGTCTATCCTAAGTTAGATCCTGCTCAAACTGATCAGCTTCGCCGCTTTTTGGAACTTACGTTACTGTTTCAGCCATGGTAATATCAAATTATGACTTTGAAAAAAAGTTGGCAAATATTCTTTTATATATTGAGAGGTTCGAATTTTTCACTCCTTACATGTAACACACTATAAAGTCAAAAAAATTTGTCAGCCGCACTATCTTTATTTCTCGATGAGATTTTTCTTGCTAAGACGCGTTTTTCTTTCAGATCGAGATCTTGGATCTGTTTACAACATTAAGTCTCGTTGTTGACTGAGAATCAGTTGAGATACCCTTAGTCCTTTGGATACCTTTCGGCCTATTCTATTTGGTTTTTTTCCTCACCTGCTTGGAAATGGTGAGTAAAAGAAAATGGTGAAGAAACAGCGGTTGGTTAGACGTCAGTCATGGTTCTCTAAAGTGAGCTCGTATCCGTTTGATTTATGGCTTCAATTCAACGAATGGTTTGAACTTATTGACTGGGATTCACAGGACGAATCTACAGCATTGACTGCTGGGATTATGCTGAATATAGTTTTGTTTCTTTGTCGGCTTTTCTTGGGCACACAGGATACAAGCGACCCTGTGTTTGGTGATACTTACTATGACGATGTATTTGAGAACGGTACCAGTTCCAAATGGCAAGCTCTACACATGTCCGTACAAGTGGTAAGCGGATTTATAATAGTGCTTTCTATTGCAAATGCTGCTTACTGTTTTGGAAAGAAACGGAAGTACACATTGATGGGGTACGGCGCTGATAAGGGTCCTTCTTCTCCGTCAGCTCGACGAATCAAACGGCTATTTCAGACCCCTTCGAGCTCAGACACCAGTCAAAATAATAGCCCCAGAAAGGTTTCAACTCCACTAAGCAAGAAAATTTGGTCAAGAGAGATTTCGCCAGAAAAACAAGAACAGAAACATGAAGAATTGTTCTGGGAACTAGATGTGTGGGATCCACCACAGTTTAATTTGTCTTTAACTACAGTGTTCTGTCCTATACATACATTGTTCATTTACTACGGGAGTGCCAGCTTTCAGCTAATTATTGCTCTCATTTGCATATCATTCTATTTATACTATCTCACCAACTCTTTCTTAACTCTGGTTAAAGATAAATCTATTTTGCATAAAGAAGTTCTGAACGAGTATGGTAAGAAAGTCGTGCACCCACTCATAGCTACGTCGAGAAGAGATGTTGCAGTAGGCACTGATGGCGAAGTTGAAGTGTTTTCTCCTGCATTGAATAGAAGGTATACTGAACGAAGCGTTCAAAATTCACCTTCAACGTTACACTCATTGCCTCCGCGAACTCAATTGCATCCATGGACTCCAGGGTTATCATCGCCAAGTATCCGGCCAAGATCATCGCAAAGCCAGCTGCGGAACCAGTTATCACAAATTCATGATCAATACGGGAAATCTCCAATTAAATAGATAAGTTCACATACATACTATTTTGTAATATTAGTTTTCTAGCTTTTTATTTGTCTTCTTCTTGTTTTTACAGATCGTCCCATCCGAAAATGAAATCTTGTGCTGCTTTGGCTGTCCATCCTAACCATCCTTGGTTCTGTCTCTTTGGGTTCAACGAAGACCCCTTGGACAAATTACTAGTAGTAGAATTACCCTTCATAGTTTTGTTTCTCGAGTTGAACAACCGTTGGCCGTCTCTGACGCGCAGTATCTTATCGCCATGAGGGCTATCTGCAATCTGATCACGACTCATTGCAAGCACTGGCATTGAAGTTGTTCGTGACATCGGCAAAGGATGCAAATGCTGATTTTTAGGTTTTTGTACTTGTCCATTCTCATCCGTTTTCTGTGATGAAGATGAGGATGAAGCTTGTGGTGGCGGTACGGTATTATCGGCTCTGGTAAATGATCTGATCAAGTTCATGGTAGCACCTCTCCATCCAGAGTTTGATTCTGAAGATGTATCATTAGAAAATTTTCGTTTCTCAGCATTGAACCCTTCGTTTCTTAACTCATCATAATCCGTTTCACCGCCATTAGCAAGTCGATGAGTATAAGGCAAAACGTCTGTTCCAGAAATAGAGCTCATTCCTGCGAATTTCAACTGGTCTCGCTTGAAATTCTTAGCTGGTAAACATCCAACCATGTGTTCATGAACAATAGACCCGTTAGCTAACAAAGCTACTCTGGCAGATGCGGGGTTATCATAAGTAATTTTCATCCAGTTTCTACCAATCTCTAATGGAACTTTACGTTTTTCCGAAGATTCATAATATGAATCCAATCTTGGGTTCTTTGAGCCTTTCAGATTCTCTCTGATCTTACCGAATTTTTCAAAATTATGCAAAACAATGTCCGATATCCATTCAGGGTACCCAAAAACAACTACAGCGCATTCATCGTCTTCTTCTTCTTCTTCAACTGTTGTGTTGTCGCCAGTTGCCGTAGCTTGGCCACCATTCCTCCCAGTATCATAATCTAGCTTCGCTATGCTGTCGTCGTTGGATCTAAATGACATTTCAACGTCATCTTCATGCATTATATTATTCGACTGTCTAAAATAAGACTCCGACTTGTCATTATTATTACCATAACCGTTGGTATTGTTTGTTGTTTTGGCAAGATCAACTAATGGCGACCTTGCACCAGTAATGGCCACCGGTTGTGAATCATAAACACTTCGTCTGGGAGGAAGATCACTGCCTTCTTGTCTAGTAAAAGATGATCCAAACCCGTCTCTAGAAAGGTGCTGGTACCTGTTTCCAGGAGAGGTAGATGCACGAGGAGTGGCGCCTCCACCACTGCCACCACGAGTGCTACTAATAGATGGCTGTCGTAACAAGTAAGGCGCATTAGAAGCTCTAGGCGTAGCCGGACCCGATCCAGTAGCATCAAAACTGAATGACTCGCCTGCAGCAGACATTCTGGGAGGCGTGAACGGTGCAGGGTTAGTCACCATAAGTCTATTACGGTGCCTTTGAGATGGAGCCCTATCAAGACCAGCACTGCCGTTATTGTAATCAGGTAAATTCGGATTCTCGAAATAGTTACCTGATCCACTACCACCACCACCACCAACAAAGTTCATTGATTGAGAATGTGTCAACGTCGGCCCGTTGGTCGACGAAGCAAACTGGAAATTAGACCTTGGACGCAGCGTCTCGGGACCAAACGAGTCGTTCATAGAAGTGTTGTTAATGTTGTTGTTGGTACTTCCAGCCTGGAATCCAAGATTTGGAGCTTGGTTATTGAAACTTTGGAACGAGTTCGTTCCGCCAAAAGTAGAGGTTCGTCCATTGTTTTGCTGACCAGTGGCCTGGCCAAAAAGACTACCGCCTCCAGCGCCTGAAGCACTGTTACCAAAACCACCTCGCTGAGGGTTCTGGTAATACGACATAATTTTTTTGAGGGTATCAAAAGGAACAAAAATCCGTCAAGCTGAACAAACCCAAAGAAATAAATTTTGTTGAGGTTCGAAAACCGGTTTGTTTACAAACACAGTACTGAAATATGCTAACCGTAATTTCAACTAGTACGTAATGTGTGAGTGGTGTTCTCGATTAACGTTGTTAAAGAAAGATTCAAATCTCAATAACGTTGTCGGCTTCGATTCATCATCAAACTTCCATTAAACAACAGATTACGTGGTTAGGATTTGTTCAAGGGAACAGGACAAGGAACCGTCCTTTCAAAGTGAATTTGCCGTTGAAACAAGTTTGCAAATACCAGGGGGCTTATATTTTGGTAGTTCAGCGAATAACTAAAATCAATTGTAACTTTTGTGGAATCATTTGTGAAATCGTCGTATCCGGTGGTGGTGGCGATATTGATTGATTAACCCATAATGTCGTCAAGCAGTAGTCGGGCAGAGAATAACGCTAAGCTGCAGGAGGCTTCTAAGGCTGTAGCAGCCAAGGATTTGTCTAAGGCTGAAGAGATTTACAAGAGTATTCTCGTTAAAACTGGTACTGGCCGTAATGATGAAGCGTTTGCTCAGGCCCAGGAAGATGCTTTGATGGGACTTGGTAAAATATACCGTGATCAGAATAGACCCAATGATTTAGCCAAATTGATAGAAGATTCAAGAACAGTCATGGGCGGGTTTGCCAAGTCTAAGACTGCCAAAGTGATTCGAAACTTGATTGATTTGTTTGGATCCATGGATAGCGACACAGTTGATCTGCAAATAACTACTACTAAGGGCTGTATTGAATGGGCTATTTCTGAGAGTAGGAACTTCTTGAGACAGAACTTGGAATCTCGTCTCAGTGCATTATATTTTGAGAAACAGTCTTATAATGATGCTTTGACTCTGATAACAAAGCTGTTGAAGGAATTGAGAAAACTTGATGATAAAATGATGCTGGTTGAAGTTCAACTATTAGAATCTAAAATCTATCATGCTCTTCGAAACATCCCTAAAAGTAAAGCATGTCTCACTAGTGCTCGAACAAGTGCAAACACTATTTACACTCCTCCATTGACTCAAGCTGCATTGGATTTGATGAGTGGTATTTTACAAGCTGAAGATAAGGATTACGAGACTGCTTACTCGTACTTTTATGAGGCGTTCCAAGGTTATTCAGATCAATCGTCTCCTAAGGCAGTCACTGTGCTGAAGTACTTGTTTTTGTCAAAGATCATGCTGAACTTGAGCGACGATATTCAGTCTTTGTCGAAGAACAAGGAAGTCCAGAAGTATTCTGGTAAAGAAATTGATGCGATGAATGCAATAGCATCAGCATACTCCAACCGAAGCTTGAAAGAATTCGAAATCGCTTTGGATACTTACAAACAAGAATTATCATCTGATGCATTCATAAGATCACATTTTACCGCATTGTATGATACTTTATTGGAACAGAACTTGGTTAAAGTCATTGAACCATTTTCTTGTGTTGAAATTTCCCACATTGCCGATTTGGTAGGTCTGGATACAAGACAAGTCGAGGGGAAACTCAGTCAGATGATCCTTGATAAAGTTTTTTACGGAGTTTTGGATCAAGGTAACGGTTGGTTATTTGTTTATGACGAACCTACTGTCGACAACACTTACGACATGTCTTTACAAACTGTGCAACACATGTCTAATGTAGTTGACCTTTTGTACGAAAAAGCTGCCGCTCTTAATTAGTTCATTGCAGATTATTATTACATATATATATATATAAATCTAACACTATATTACTTCAGTTGTTACTATCAGAGATTTCGTCCAAAACCGCGCCTGCAAGTTTGGTTAGGAACCGCTCTAACGTACCAGCCTTGACAAAAAGAGTATAGATCTTGTATTCTTCGTTAGATACCAATGTTGCAAGGTTAGTAGCTTGTCTCACTATCCGTTTATCAAGAATTTCACCCTGGATAAGCTTATCTAACGTTTGCTCAATCAAAAACGGCACGTAAAGAGTACGGAGATTAGTCAAAATCTGATACTCTTCCGAAGTTTCTTCGTAGCTTGACATTGTTTTCTCCAACCATGACGTGCTTAATGCAAAGACCTGGCTAACCAGTAAATCTAGAACTGATAGCCCCTTGGTAATGATATCTTTCGGTATACGCCCTTCTCTGTATCCTACTGTGGTTTCTAAGATGCTGTGCCATTCTTGGAACGTACTGATAGTCTGCAAAAATACTTCATACTCTTGTAACTCATTACACTCAGCAGTGGTGAGTACAATATCTGATGCGCTACCACTGTATCCAAGCTGTTGTTGTTGGTACACCCTCAATAGATCTGATAAGGGCACTTCTTCGTTATACTGACTTGCTGCAGCGTAATGTCCAGCGCTGAAAAAGATTCTCAGCATCTTGATCGATGATTTTATAGCGTCGCCATAGAGTTCCCCATCTTTGAACCATTCAACCGCCTTGTATAGTCTGATATCTGTGTCTGTGACTGTCGTATCCTCTAAAACTAGATTATCCGTAAGGTATGAGCCATCACACTCTTGGAATGCTCTCACAACTGTGAACCGTAACGAGCTGACAATATCGATATCGTAGTTTTTAGCCAAACGTAACTGAAGCTCTCGGTCTGCAGGATCGTGAATATTGGCAAGCAAAAACGAGTATGTTTCAACACACATGTCGTGTGGAAGATATGATGCGTACAATGGAACCAGGTTATACTGGTTAAACCCTTTCAAATACTCAACATATGATTTGACAATGACATCAATGGAATTATCATCACCAGCAGGAACATCAAGGTCTCGTAAAAATAATACCAAATGGGTAAGAACTCGTAATACTGTACCATCAATAGGAGACTCATCCAGAGTCTGCTGCATAATTCCTATTAAATCTGACGCAGTTTGTTCTGCTAATAACGGGATAGCTTCCAAAATTAAAGACCCCATAACAGTTCTCAAGGGATCTGTACTTTCACTTTTCACTTTATCGTTCCTGGAATTCGCCAATGAATCCAAGACTTCTAAGGGCGTTATTATGCCTTGCAAGTTTTCGGTTATTGGATTAACGCTAGAATGTATGGCTACTATTCTGTTCATATATGCCATAAATTGGGTCTCCCATGAATCGCACAGTGCTAAAACAGAATTCAAGTCACCACCTAAAAACCCGTAGATGGCTCTTTCATAAATATTACTAGAGGTATTTTGACTCAGCTGTACACAAGCCTGTCTCCAGAATGACCGCTCGGCAGGTTCCAAAATATCAGTTTCTTGGCCCTGGTTGTTGAGATGAAATGGACTACCTGTGATAGCAAGTTTCAAGTACCAGTTCCCAGTACGTTCACAGACTTCAATAACTTTATCCACATTGCCGGTGCATATAAGTTGGAAAAGGTATTGAAATAAAACAGAATCAAACTCCGCATCTGAAGATGAAATCTGTTTCTTTTCTCTTATAGGTGCATCTTGATCTAGGGTACTAACAAGAGTTGAGAGTGACTGACTTTGTTCAGTTAAACCATTCTGAGATACTCCCGCCAGGTTAAATGTTGTTGATGTAGCCGGTAGCGATTTTTTTAACACCGCATGTCTAGTATCTGCCCAGTGTAATGAACGACTAATTTCGGGTTCCTCTGGAGTCACTAATGTGCGCTGCAGCCATGATAGTATAGCCTTATACTCTGCCTCTTTATCTTCACCAGTCAACCGTATATCGTAAAGTACTTCAACTAGTTGCCATAGTCGCGTTTCCAGCTCAGCGGTCTTGAACTCCTTTCCGTCAACTCCTTCAGCAATCTCAGCGTAATGGTAAGCTAGACTCTCGACAGAGCTTCCGTATGCACGTATAACGCCGAACTTGTCGTGGAATCTTGAGATTGATGAACGACTCTCTAGTTTAGAAGATTCAAGTGATTCAGCAAACTCTCTAATAGTTTTTATCTCCGCACTCTCATCAATGCCACCTTCAATCTCTATAGACACATCCTCGTCTACTGTGTTCATCTTGATACCGGGCGGTATATACACAGCGAGCTCTGGATCTGGATTTGTTTATTTTTTGTTTTTCAAGAAATTTGATAAATCTGCACCTGCCAAACCTTGAAATTTAAGATCAATCGATCTTACTTTTTGACCTTAGATCCAGCACGTGACAAACGCTTAGACAACTATAGCTACATATTCCAGAATTACATACCCACTTTTTTGGCTCCCAGGACACTAAAGGGAAAAGAACCATTAATATTATCCATTAAATAAAGTCTATACATGTTTACAAGTCTTGTAAAAACTTGAGAACCTTCGTTACAGCCTCGACGTTCCATGGCACTATAGACATTTCATGCGAGCACACGCCGCTGGCCTCTCCTAGAGTTCCCAGCCCGCGGTACTGCATTAATAAACTTTTCATCAACGGTAACGGCGGCGTGTCATGGTACACAACCGTCACCTGGAAACATCTAGCAGCCGGTAAATTTGTGTCTGTCGTGTGAGGTTTGAGCAAAAGTCCTGTAATGGCTGGCGAATCTGGTACAAACGACGACACCAAAGCGTTTCGAAAAATTACACCCATAGTATCATCCTTGACATCTATTATCTTCATATCATCCAAAACCTGTTTTTCTTGGTCACCAGTAGTCACTGTGCCGCTGGTACTGCCGGGAGTCATCCCCGAGGGAACTGATATATCTGGTGAATCCATATCTCTTTGCGGTGTTAAAGGACTGTTTACCAAAAGACCTGTTTTCCGTTCAAGCGCATTAGCTCTTTGCCAGTGCAAGGGGAATAGCGAGCTAGTAGCACTGAATAGCAGCGAAGGGTTGGGATCAATATTCTGTAAACATAGCGTGAAGTTATTGGGTCGTTTACCTCCAGAGAGTGCAAGCCACATTTGTGCTTCGTTTTCATCCATCAAGCCGATTTTGCCAATAACTATACACCACCGTATTTCAAGCTCGCTGATGATTTTCATAGTCATTTCCCATATCTCGCTGAACACATCTTCAGAGGCACGTATTCTACCAGGGGTAGACAGACATATTGGATGTACTTTTGATAACTCGCCCCACTGGTCTGACCACGTCACAACCCCCCATTGTTTATCTGCTGAAAAGGCATACGTTACATGCAAAAATGTGTCTTCTTCCAAAACTGACACATTTGGCTCAGCAGTAAGCCTAAAAGTTACCCTAGGAGGTGGTATGCGTGACAAAGATACCGAAGGTAACACTTTGTTGAATAAAGTAGAGTTCTTCAAAACAACTTCACTCTGTAACGCGGATGATGAATTTGGAGTATACCGGCTAGGTAAACACTTGTCATATACAAGTAACGCCAGCCGGGTCATTTCAGATTCGGATAAGATTATCAAGGTATCAGGAGAAAATATCATTGATGTGGGGATAATCTGTAAAAATAAACTGGTATTAATTGAAGATATCAGTTCATGTTTAGCATAACATTTGGCTAGTATGCTTGCCTTGTTATCACAATCATCAAGAAACAATACTAAAAGGGGTTCACCAAACTTGTTGTTTTTGATATCCTGTTTCAATGGTTCAAGTTTACTGATAAGTGTACCAAATTTAGATTCGTATAATGATTCTGCATCAGTGTCAGTACCATAATCGAGCTGGTAAATACCATTAGAACTAAAAGAAGGGTACTTCAAGGTACCACACCCAACACTTTCGTAAGTTGTTCTGAAAAAATCAAGAAACTCTTCAGCACTGTCTTTTATCTGTGATCCCTGTGGAGAGACCAAAATAACGCTTAGATCCTTTGGCGCGTGTAGTGGTGACTGGCCCAAATACTTCCAGAACCGCAATATTGGGAACCCAGCGCGCAGTATATCGCCCATCCGCCGGAAACAAACCATACCACTTTTCAATGGGAATATGGAGTCTATAGGTGTTGGAGAAGGAGACTGTTTTTCACGAGAAACAATCCCACCTATTGGCGCGTTGGCACCAGTAGCCGGAGTAGGTCCCGTTGCATTTGATGCAGGCGTGGCTTGTTTGGGGTCTGTATCTGGACTGATCAAAAAATCTGGTTTCTGATCTTTTTCTTCTGTACCAGTTTCTTCTTCAACTTTTGCGTTCTTCAAATCACTGAAAGAGGTTATAATATCCTTCATTGACAAGTTGTATGCTTCAGCAAAAACTGACCCCAGTTTTTTAAATATTGGTGGATCAAGAAACTCATACCTCACTGGATTAATGTCATCATCCAAAAGGTACCCTCCATCCCACACAATCTGTTCACAAAGACAATTCAACGTAGTTGATAAAGTATCTAATGGTATAGATTTAGAAATACCACTGTTGGTCCATGAAGGTGATGCATTTTCTTTGTTGTCAAGCACAAGACAAGTTAAAATCTCTGACCAGTTGTAATTTTCTGTAGACTCTGACTTGACCTCATTGTTAGTAGCAATAGGTTCTACCTGCGTTTCATGCACAGACTCTTCTCGAGATTCGGCATAGTCCATTGATTCATCGTCCGATTCACTTTCACTGTATTGTGGTGACGGCACAAAAAACCGACCACCAGCGCCATACTTAGAATCCACCTCAGACACTATAATGCGGTCAAACTTCAAAGGTGAAAATAAACTCTGTCTGCGCTGCGTTGAATCATCACCAGAGATGATTCTCAGATACTTTGCAGTTGGATCAATGTCCTTCTTAACTTCCTCAACACCTCCCATTTCAATATCATCATTTTGATCTTCTTTTCCAGTACTGACTTCTTCAGGTACTTTCTCGTGGTCGTCTCCATCGTTATTATTATCATTGCTATTGTTATTGTTATCGTCTTTTTCATCAGCGTGATTTTCGTTATGATCATTTTCTTTAGTAGTAGGTTTTTCATCAACTGGCTGGTCAAAAAAGCTGAAATCCGCTTCAGTAACTTCTTGACCATCTCCAAATAAATCATCATCTAAATCACCCCAGTCCTGGGTAAGACCTCTAGGCGTATCCCAGTTGATATTCGAATTTGAAACATCATCCACAGAAACGTTCCCGTTACCATTACTTCCACCGCCTCCATTTCCTGCACCAGCAGCTCCACTTTGAGTGCTCATTCTATGTGCTGCATGAGGATCTGGTGGCGTAGGGTATACTGCATTTTGCAGCTTTCGTCGCATATCAACGTCCATATTTTCTCTTTGATCAATATTATTGGCAGGAATTTGAGACTCGATAGCTTCCTGAATTTTCACCGACCAGTTTTGAGCATTATGGAATAATGTATCGTCAGTAAACTCATTTTTAGAATCCTCAGCAGATTCTTCGGTAGCTGGTTTAATGCTACTAGAAATAAAACACATGTATATCGGCCATATCATTGTTTTTTCCGATGATATCTGTAACTTGACCCAAGGAAACTCAAATATATTTCGTGAATAGCCTGAGTTCACTCTCAGCATATCAAAAAACGGCGGCAACTGTTGCGGCGAATCAACTAGACCTTGTAACTCTGCGACCGTACCAAATGGAGCCAGATATATTTTACCGCCAAGTGTTAGCCTCTTGGCCTCGTCAACTGATAACTGGGTATATGAAAACTTCTGAGAATAACATTTCAAAAGGAAATCTCCTGTCGATACCAGAAATGGTTCTAAATGTAATAGTCTTGTATTATTATTCGATAGACATCCATTCATCCATAACGTATATGCGCCGGAACTGATCAAAGTACTATTAACCAGTGACCGCACAGCTCGCTTAAACGCCGTAAACGATACAGGATTATCTTTATTATCGACTGTAGTCAGTCCTGAAGTTAAAAAAGTGCCCTTGGATGTTTCTAAAATCAGTTAGAATCAATTTTTGTTTTCTCAATATAGTTGGTGGAAATCACATACCTTGCAATTGGAACTTTTCGCTTGGTAACGGAGGCTCCACAGTTTCTGATACGGAGAACGTCCATAATTCTTTTCCAATGGCTGTAGTCAGCGCAGCTTCATTTGCATTACGAATTGACCACTCTGCACATACCAGAGCTTCAGTCTGAGCGTTCAAACTGACAAAAACTCTGTAAAACACTTGCTTGAAGTTACCCTAGATATAAGTTAGATCACAAAACTCACACTATCAATCACAAAGACAAACTAATTCCACTTACAATACGGTAAAGATTCGACGGTATGCTTTCTGCCTGTACTGCTGTGCTCCCAAAAGTGGAAGAACCTGTCACTGCTGCCGCAGTTGCTGTTGTTGTTGATGCTGCAGACATTGGGTATCATGCAATGATCCATTCCCCGGTCAATGACGATAGAAATGTAACTATAAGGGGGGTTTACTCGCACGGTGTCGGCGTTAGTTCAACAGACAAGTCAAAAGACAAGTCATACGCTTTTCTAACTCCGGAAATAAAAAGACCAACAAGCGTATGTCACACTTTTTGCCTTCTCTGGCCAGAGTCAATTCAGTAAAGGATATCCGACCTTTCGAAACGGCTGATTGTGTTTTGGTAGTTAGTGTAAGATATAAGTTACTTAGTACCAGTACTTTTAGTTAGTGATTGAAACTTCAAGCACCACCTACGAAAAATCGATCGAGGCCTATTTAACGTTAGAACGTTAATAATAAAAGCTTAAATGATCATGGTATTTACAGTTTGGCTTTCGGCGAACACAAATCACGGTTTTGGATCAGGCATTAGACATCTGAATCCGAGATTTACCACATTAAAACATCTACAATTTGGTCTATGACAGGCATGGAATGATTGTTCCGGTGCTATAGAAGTATTGCAAAGGGATCCGGTCATAGCGAAACACCTGCAAGATGGATGCGAGCAGCAGCAAGAATAGTGACTGGTCCAATGAGGTCATGTACAGGAACAAAGCATCGGTGAAGATAGGACAAGTTAACCGGTATGTAATCAGATATACGCCCACGGAGGATCCACGGTTTGATGCCGACAACAAAGAGCATTCTCTCTGGCTGAGGGTGCGAAATATAGAAGCTGTGGCTATGCGCGCAGCGTACCTTGCTGGGCCCTATATCTTGTATGTGGACGTGCGTCCGGGTGATTATGATCAAGACACGCCCATATACTCTACGGCCGACCAGCCTGTATACGAGCCGAACTTGCGCGCCGGCCAGAATTTTTGCGTTCAATTGTATATGAATAAGTTCAGCAGGACGTATACGTGGACTGTTGACATTATCAGCCAGATGCTCTTCTCCGCTAACGCTGATGTCCAGTTTGAAGTTCTTGTTGGCAGATCGCAATCAAGTTTGCATTCCAAGAATGACGTCGAGCCGCAAGGTCCGCATTTGGTCGTTCAAAGATCCGACACTTTGGACCTCTGGAATAGTCCACAGCCTAAACGTGACGCACCTGTCCATTTGGTGGTGCTTACCCACGGGTTGCACTCGAATGTCAGCGCAGATATGTTGTATGTGAAAGAACGGATAGACCAAATGGCCGCTAAAACTGGCGAAAACCTTATAGTCCGAGGATACTTTGGTAACGTCTGTCGCACGGAAAAGGGAATCAAGTACCTAGGACGACGGTTAGGCGATTTTGTACTCAACGATCTTTTGCCTGACCTGAAAACCAAATGTTCGGGTGATATCAAAATATCATTCATAGCGCACTCACTAGGAGGGCTGGTCCAGACATTTGCATTAGCACATATCCAGAAAACTGATCCGACCTTTTTTGAGCGAACAGTCACACCTATAAACTTTATATGTATTGCTACTCCGTTTCTAGGAGTATCCCATGAAAATCCAGGGTACGTCAAGTTTGTCCTGGATATAGGTTTAGCTGGTAAAACTGGTCGTGATCTGGGGCTCACGTTCAAACCTTCAAGACATTCTAAACCTTTGTTACAGATCTTGCCTTCTGGACCAACACATCAAGCACTGCTTAAGTTCAAACGGCTAACCTTGTACGTTAACGCCATTAATGACGGTATAGTGCCATTGAGAACTGGTGCTATCTTATACCTTGATTGGAAAGCCATATCCAAAGCCGGTAAGGCTGAACGTCAAGAGTCTACCGAAGGTGATGAAGTGCATGAAGATCACGAACGAGTGCGTAACCAGATTTCACAAACAAAATCTAGAGAAGAGCAAGAGGGAGGAAAAGGAGGAGATGGACCTGCCCGTGCGGATACTCCTGATACAGGCGCTAGTACTCCAGTAGCGGATGAGATCCCTCAAAAACAAGACTTACATAACAATACAAGTAAAAGCAGTAGTGGCAATGATGTATGGAAGCCTGCTGCAGACTTTTTTTCCTCGGTGACCCAACCGGTTAATAGTTTGTTTTCATTGGTAGTACCTAATTCAGGGTCAAGAAAGATTTACCGTCGCAGTCAAACTGTTGGAGATACGGATGACGAAGAGGAAAAAGAAAGTGATATTCTAGCCGGTATACCCAAGAAAACGTCAATGCTTGAATCTGGTGTACAAGTTTTGTCACCGCCTTTACCGTCATCAGCATTCATCAACAATCCCAAAAATAGGCCGAACCCTGTGCTTCATGACAGAGTGTACCATGATTACGATCTCCCACCTATGAAATTCAAACGAACATCAAGCATGTTTTTAAACTTGAAAAAGCAGCCTACTGTTGAGCTGGACTCACCTCCAAATTCATCAACATCGTTATCGACGTCGCCGGATTCACCAAAGACACCTACCTCGCCTACACTGCCTGATTTGCCTTCAAGCTCGGAGCATTCCCAGAAGTACGTTGAGCTGTCTAAAGAGGAAGAACGAATGGCCCGTAGATGGCACGAGGGCTTGAAATGGAGGAAAGTACTGGTAAAGCTAGAGCCAGAGGCGCATAACAATATTGTTGTCCGACGTCGGTTTGCCAATGCTTACGGCTGGCCAGTTATTGATAATGTGGTCAAAACCCATTTTGGGCCTGAAATCTTGGAAAGTGACGCCAAGGAGGCTCGTGACCGAACCATCAAGATTTATAAACGGTCCAAGGAGTCGAGAATGGGGGTCATGTATAACAGAGAACCTGAATCTGGTACCAGTGAAGGAGACTTAGAGAGTACATGCGATGTTTCAACAATGTTAAATAATCTTGATATCGATACTTCAAGCTCAGATTCAGAATCAGATTCAGATAAAAACAACTCACGCAGTGACGGGTCTTCTGCAGATGGATGGCGGACCCATTTAGAGCACGGTGGCAGCGATAGCGACAATGAAGGGATCATCCAAGGAGTTGATAATATCATCGATAATTTCCGTCGAATATCTATGGGGGTTATTGCTCCCAATAGCGCAGGGAACCCTACCGCTCCAGTTACAGATACTACAGGTCTGAACAGTGGCGTTGATGAAGATGCTGCGTATGCTGTTGAAGAACGGATCCTACCACCTACAACTATTTAATTTAATCTACGACGAAATATATCTTCGATTTGTACATCACCAAGACTTTGTACCCCCAGTTTGTCCTTGATCGTAGCGATACTGTGTCCGGTAATTTTGTCCTTTGGAGCACTCAGGATCTTGGCCGTGTCTTGTAGCTTTGTAAATGCAGATGATGTTTGTAATAAGTTAAGTGATGTCCATAAGCCAGTGACATCAATCGATAGCTGGTTCCCACCAGTTGTACTGAACTGGTTAGCCTGGATAATATAATTCCAGATATAATCCTGTAATGCTGTTGCAAACACATTTGTGATTTGAGCAAATGCATTAACTGATAATGTGTCAGACAAATAAGTTAGTAAACCTGATAAATGGGTTATCGGTTGTGATAATGTGGTTGATATTTTCAAATCTTCAGACTTGTCGTGAGAATTCCATTCACCTCGTCGGAAATATTCCTTCATGCATGATTGGATTTCTTTTTTCATGATTTTGTTAATATGCTTCAGTATTGCATCCATCAGTTTGTGATATGATGATACAGTTTCGTCAAAAAGAGTGCCTTCTTGGTCTTCACGCTCGGGGATACTTGCCGAGCTGACTTGGTTAACTGATTCAGCAGTTTTGTCATCTAACCGCTTATTTTTTTTTGATAATTCTGAGATATCTACCCATAGTTCCAAGAAAAACAGATCCTCCCCCCACATTTCAAGTCTGTCAGCGACATATTCAAGACTACCGTATAACTTGCACAGCCTTTGTATTCCGTTCATGCCCGTGACAAGTTTCACACTTTCTGAAGATAATCCACCGACAGCTCTAGCCAGTGTCGACGACATTGATTCAAACGCCACCAGTGATTCATGTAACCGGGCATAATACTTGTCGAATATGGTTAACTGGACTTCAAGGAAAAACCTTAACCGGTAGTTTACCGAGTAAAGCGTACTGTAATGCTCGGTGATACTTTCAAACAAATCAGTAATATTGATAGCAGATATCGTTGGTTTTGACCTATTGGTTAGCCCTGCGTCGTAATCAATGTCCCAAGCACGGGGTGATTCCACAATCTCCTGATACCTCCCCATACTTGCATCGCGCTCAGCGGCCAGCCATTTATCAAACCACCCATTCATAGCCAGGAAATCCTCTGTAACGCCGTGCCATTTGGTATTACCGAACGGCGAATAAAAAAACCTTGACTTCAAAGCCTGGTCAAACTTCAAGCATTCATAAATCAAGTGCGACAAATACTCAGGCATATCTATCACTTGCGCATAGATTGTAAATAGTTTATGGTACAGTACTGCCAATAAGGCTGTAATGAATTCATGTACCGCGCTTCTACCCTCGGCAGAATCACATCCAATCATGGCATTTTGTACGACTGAAGATAAAAACTGCTGATTAGCAGCAACATTATCTAAAATAAAATTGAAAACCCATTCTGGTTTGTCTAGCCGGTTGGTGGGCCGGTCACTTTCGAAATTGAATCTAAATCTGATAGCCAGCGGCTCACTCAGAATTTTGAACCCAGTCAATGGGTATGGATATTTTGGTGATACGTTGGAGAGATCCTGTGATTTCAATACATTTAAAAATAATGGACCAAACTTATCAGGGTCGGGCAATGTAGTGGGCCAACCACATTTTGTCAAGTATTCAGACAAATGATTTGAAACTCTTCGTGATAAAGGATCATGTGCTTCTGTGCGGTATTGCAAAACAGCATTCTCAATGATAGTCTGTAGAACTGGTGATATTTTAGATTCCTCGTTTAATAATTTGATAAGTTCAGTACCTTTAGTATCAGTATCCAATGCCTCGGTGATTTTGTTGGTATCAGTGAGTTTCCTAGTTTCAACTTCATATTTTTTCAAAACAGATAACTGCGATATCGCATTCTTTGCTCCAACAACTTTTTCAATGTATTTTACTTGCGATAGAATATCCTCGTCTTGTCCAAATACATTCAAATACTGCTTCAAGTCTGGATTTGTCGTAGTTATATCTGCTTTGTTGCCATTTTTCAGTGTCGCAATCAGGTTTTCAATCACATCTTGCTTATGCTGTATTTGAAGTTTCTGTACTTCAACAATCTTATCCTTCAATTTATCTTGAAGTTTCGTTAACCGACTAGTCTCCTCTTCCAGCTTCCCTGAAAGAGCATCCACGGTCAGAAAGTTCTTATTCAGATGCGCCTGAACTGACATAGTAATGGTAATGCCAATGTTATCCGACACGTAAACATCAGATCGACCAGATCCGATTATACAGTATAAAAGGTCAAGCTTCCAGAATGAGTTTTCTAAAGACGGACAAAAAAAAATTAATTACAATATAACAAATATTTATATTCAATTTACATTAAAATCCTTCAAAGGATACGTCTGGCCAAGTCTTCAACGTTTCTACATCTCCTGACGTATACTTGTCGACGTAATCTTTGATCTTATTACCAAGACCTATACTAAACACATACCCATCACCTCTAACGCCATAAGCATGCAACACAGTCGTACCGTCAGCAAGTTTATCAGCTTCAAGCCTTAAACCACCCTTACGGCCTGGACGGAACCCTACTATATCCTTCAGCACTTGTACTGTACGTCCGTCTGGCAGCTTGACCGATTTGGCGCCTTTGAAGCTTGGCTCGGGCTCCTGTTTGACTGCATCATCGAACAACTCTGGCACCAAAGCAACCGCTCGTTCTAAGATAGGATTACGGTGCGATTCGTCGAACTCAGTGCTGGAGTCTGTTGTACTTTTGGTACCACCGACAATTACTCCTCCATCAGACCGCCGTCCCAAGATATATGTGATCTCATCACCGCCACGCATAGCCACTGGACCGGTGTACGAAGTCTTGATCAGCATTGTTTGTCCTCTAACGGGCTCAACTTCGTCGTCAATGTCAGTGAGCTCGCCAGCGCCTAGCCCTGTAGAATTGACTATCACCAAGTCCCCGTTGTCCTTGTAAGTATCTACCAACTCTGACAGCGACTTGACTTCCTTTTGCACAAATTTGACACCACGTGATTTGAGCACCCGTTTAAGGTATGGCAGGTAGTGCCAGGGGCTCACTACAGGAGCTGCGGGGTCTTCAAGACCTACGGTAATGCCTCTGCGATCTTTAGGGAACTCGTCTTCGGAGAGCTCTCTGTACTTGGATATAGCTTCTAAAGGTTCTCGCTCGTGGATACATTTGTCGTCAAAAAACACTCTCAGGGGGTGTTTGTAAACACCTGCATTGAGGGGTACAAGGTCAGTTTTGAAGTTCCCGTAGTACTCAACCGACTGCTTGATCAGGTCGTAAGCTGATGGCGGCACGAAACAGCTCGGGGTGATAATTGCACCGGCCCAAGGAGACGCCCAATCAGTGTTGGCCCATGAAGGAGGCCCGTCGTGGGTAGGCGACTCGTCGCCGGGGATATCTCTAGCAACAACAGTCACGTCAGAGATACCGTTAATTTCGGTGATTTTGAGTGCTGCAGTGAGACCAGTTATCCCGCTGCCAAGAACTACAACCTTAGGAGCCATTGTGATTGATGAATAGATGAATTCTGTAGTACCAGTAGTAGATTGCAGTTGACAAGAGTGAACCCAGTATTTATAAGAGCTTTTCCCAGCTTCTTATCAGTTACCCCCGAGAAAAACGGTAATAGATCGGCGGAATATCATTCGATTATGATTAGATCGACATCGATGATGATGCGACCCAATTGGGTGGGAGAGTGGGAGCTCTAGGCAGGTATGGTATCTCAAACTCGCTCACTCGGATACTTACCCGAGATGGTTGGGGAAGCGTCGGGGTTTCAAGTATAAATTGCAATTGCAGACATAAATAGCTTGAAAAGACAGAGCCATGATGAAGAAAAGTAACGTCTGTCACAGTCTGATGAGTAATTTTAATGCAATACTTAGCAATTGAGTGTTTTAAAACCAACGCAATAGTTGAAACAGCCTTTATCTACGTTATAAGCCAGTTTTTGACTCAATTGGATTATTTTGACTGCAGTACCATGTAATTGAGTCTCATTGACCTTCTACTCCCTGTCAAGATCCATAATGAATTGTGTGTAGTCGTAAAATTGTGTTCTATCAGGTCGATCGAGCTTATATTTCATAGGCTGGATTTCGTCAATCATCGACTTGGAAAAAATTCAACATTAACCCTCACTGTTGACCATCAACTTTTTTTTCCACGCCATGGCCAGTAAGTGAACCGAGGAAATTTGCAAACGTTATGAATGGAACCCGAGTCTAACACCGTTTTTCAGAAGCTAGATCAAGATACACGCTGATAAAGCTGGTTTCCACCGCACAAACTGGGTTTACCAGATACATTTCACGGTTGAGAACCAGTCCACCAATCACCCAAACCAGATACGATCCTCTTGGTAAGTTTTAAAGAAACCGAAAATACAAGCGACACAGATGGCTAACATGAATGTAGTCCAGCGACACGTGTTGTTCGTTGAAGCTAAGAAACGAAAAATGGCTGAAAGAAAGAAACCTATTTTTGCATGATCTTCTTTCATTCTTGAATCCCACTTATTTATCGGCAATTGGGTTAGCATGGATTGTTACTCCAGTAATGTATATAGGCTCTTTTGGACGGTTCTTCTTGTCGACTTGCACGGCTTCAATCTTGTCAAGTGTATCCCATCCAGTTAGAACTCTACCAAATATTGTATATTTCCCATCTAAATGAGCTTGTTTTGCAAAAGTTAAAAAGAACTGTGACCCGTTCGTATCAGGCCCGTTGTTAGCCATTGACAGTATACCCTTAATAATGTTAGTCAAACTATTATCCAGAAATAGTTGTATATACTTTAGTCCTTGTACTTACTCTTGAACTGTGTCGTAAGGTTGGACGCATTTCATCTTTGAATTTTCCGCCCCAAATGGACTCTCCTCCCTTTCCCGTGCCAGTAGGATCACCTCCTTGTACCATGAACCCTTCTCAAGTTAGTAAACACATTCCATTTGTTCTTTATATCACTTATCCAGGTAACAAGATGTGACTTACCTTTGATAACTCGGTGCAACTTCGTGCCGTCGTATTTCCCACTAGCAGCCAACGCCAGGAAATTTTCTGACGCTAAGGGGCATTCCTGACAAAAAACCTCTACCTTGATATCACCCAGACTTGTATGTAACTACCGAATTAGCAACAATCTACTTTGAAATCAAATTATTCACTTACCGTAACCGACATGTTGTGGCTTCTAGATCACTCGATCAACACACACCAGTGTAATTGTAGGCTATTTTATACCAGTACAAATATGCTTTTGATAATAAGTAGGCAATATATATCACTATTGAATTATTTATTTATTTAATTACATACTAAGGACTGGTAGTCTCATATTTAGGTGTTTCATCGTCGTCAATGCCCCAGGCACTGGGTGTAGGTGCAATAGCTCCAGGGGTTTTAGCATCGAATGCACCAGGAGTATGGGCAATAGCTGCTGGAGTAGGTGCAGACCCTGCGCCGCTGCCACTACCGTTATGATCTCTGAACGGAGCCGGTGTAGGCGCACCCATACCTCCAGGAGTAGCTGCGGCAAACGCTGGCGTAGCTGCAGAGAAATCGTTGGCGCTGAAGAACGCTCCAGGTGTGTTCGTATCGCCCGGTCGAGTATTGCTTTCCCATGCACTCCCCTTGCTGCTGCCAGGGTTCCATGCTGGGGTTCGACCTCCGTCGCCGTACGCAGGTGTCCTCGAGTCGTTCGACGACCATGCAGGTGTACGGCCTCCGCCAGAATTCCATGCAGGAGTACGGTTGGAAAACGCTGGTGTCCTATCGCCACCACCGTTGTTCCAAGATGGAGTTCTTCCTCCCCCGCCGCTGCCGCCATTTCCGGCCCACGCAGGGGTTCGTCCGCCGCCATTGCCAGCCCATGCAGGTGTACGTCCACCGGGAGTAGCTCCTCCTCCGCCGGCTCCTCCTGATGCCCATGATGGAGTCGCACCTCCTCTGGAGGGTGGACCCATGCCGTTACCACCAGGTACGCCCTGACCAGGACGTCTTGAGTAAGCTGCTTCGACAAAAGTGAGTTTCTTTCCTGTTTTAGGGTCATCAAATAAGAGTCTTGTTTTATCAACGGTAATAGTTTTCTGCTTGGCTTCGAGTTCAACCCGAGCACTTGTGTCTGTAATATCTCTAATGATACCGTTGAGACCTTTGTATTGCGACCCACGACCAATGGTCACTCGTTGTCCCACGAGACGCTTCCATCCGCCTAGCCCTGCATTAGACACGACTGGTGGAGGCATCATACCTCGTTTAGCGTTAGGGTTCATCGAGTTCAAGTCTGAGGTTTCCTTTCTTGCTCCTTTAGTAGCAACGGTTGTAACGTTGTTGGTCCTGCTTACAAAAACCCCCAAGTTTTCAGAGATTGAGTTGTTACTAAGAAACAAAACTGAACGATGGATATGTAAAATCGTTCCCTGGCGTCGCTCAACTGAAGTTTCTCTAACAATATCGCCAACACGGATCTCACCACCGTTTCTATCGGTAGCGAATGCATTATTCTTATCGACCCGCATGGTGATGTTATTAGGAGTAACTACTTTGGTGAACCCGTCTTGATCCAAAATCTGAATTGAGTCTCGCTCAATGCCAATAATACACCCAACGACTTGAGAACTTAATTGCACTAAATCGTGAAGTTCGTATTTACCAATAGTATTAGCACCGCCGATATCTGAAGCAATTTTGACATCCTTGGAGAAAACTGTGACCTCGGTTTTGGTTAAATCACTAATGAATGTAACGTTATCCTTCAAAACCTGTACGATTAACCCGGTATCATCTTTGAAATTACCATTAGTTACTCTGATATGATCACCAACCATGAATTTTTTGCGAAGATTTGAAGCCGGGATTTGTAAATGTTGATCTTTTAATAAATCGTCACTGCCAACAATTGTGACAATATCTCTATGAGTAGATACAACTTTACCAGTCATACCAGCTTGTTCACCACTTTTGATTTCAACAAACTCGCCGGTCTGGAACAATGTACTACCAGAAGATTGTTTTATACTTTGTAACAAGGCATTAGAGTCAATACCTTCGTCGTTATCATTGAACATTGTCAATTCTTCCAAACGAGGTGAGACATTTTCAGTGTTGAGATAAGTTATTCTGAAATCCTTCAACAAAAATCCATTTTCGTATTCTTCACCAGCGTAAACAAATGACGAGGGACCTCTTCGCTGAAGGTTTTTGGAATCATACTGCGACGCTTCATTTGCACTGAATAATCTTGCTGGTGGACGGTTTTTGGCATTCACAGTTGCACGTTTTCGCTTAGGATTAGTAGGATCTGAAGTATCGATAACCACTGACCGGCCATAATCTAACCTTGGCACAATTTTCAGTCTAGCCTCGAGTCCATTCTCACTCAGGTTTTCAACTATAGCCAAATCACCTTGATATTTACCTCTTTTGATTCTAACATAGATACCGGGCACAAGTTCGGTTTCCTTTGACTTTGTCACTCGTAATAAATCTGGATATTCCTTGATAGGCACTAGAATCATATTTCTTGGGAAAACGTTGGTCAACCCTTTAAGAGCGTATTCAACAGCAGATTGTTTCCTAGCTTCAATGTAAACGTATCCGCTGAAAGTATCTCTTTGGAAAATCGAATAAATCTCCAAGGGAGTTCTGGTATGCTGTAAATTGATCATTTTCTTCATAACTAATCGAATAGTTTCCTTTTCCTTACCGGGTCGAACACGGACACCCCAAATATTAGGATCTTGAACTGATGGCAGCAACAATCTCTGTGGAATAGTTGCAAGGTCCCCTCTGTATTTGGAAGCAGTAGACCTACCATACTTGTCCCTATATTCGGATGCTAACCGTTCAGCTTCTTCGTCAGCAATAGTCTCCCGTCTTCGGTCAACTTCTCGGTGCAATCGATCATCAATATCAACACCTTCGTCGGCATCTCCTTCTTGGATGAATCCGTCTTCCCGTAACAGTTGGTCATCATCTTCTTCCAGATCTTCTTCGTCTTCGTCGACTTCAGCTTCAACATCCAAAAACTGGTTTCTTTCCCGTCTTGGTCGCTTTCTACGTATATTATCACCATCCTCATCCTCTTCGTCTTCGTCTTCTTCCTCTTCATCCACCTCTTCTTCTTCATCTTCTTCGTCATCATCTGCACCTGCTTGGGCAAGCTCGTTGTCTATAGCTTCATCGTCACCTTCTTCAATAGCGTCTTCGACAGCGTCTTGTTCGGCATCTTCAACTTCATGAAGCTCATCCTGTTCTTCTTCGCGTTCAACAGGAGTCTCTGCATCTTGGTCAGAGACCGAGCCAATATCATCTTCTTTGATAGGATCAGACATTATGCCAAATACCACTTCACAGCATCTACCAGGTGTTTAGTTGACAGTAGTAGAAGCAGTAGTAAATGAAATTACTTGCAAAAACAGATTTCTTCCAAATGATGGTTGGTTGTGGTGGTGGTGGTGGTGATGATTTGTTTGTTATTATCACTGGTGAAAAAGCTTAAATTTTTCACACATTAAAATGCTAGCACTACCAGATGATCATACACACTTGTAATTACGCACTCTAAAGATCCCTCTGTTACTACTAGTAACTGATTCAAACCAGCAACGCCATTGAAGAGATGGAACTTGCATGTGTGAAACTCCTTACTGTTTTATAATTTGATCCTTTTTATTTTCTTCCCGTTTTGTATACCATCATGTCTGCTTTGTCAACTCCGATAACGATAGGCGAGTTCAAGCTGGCGATTAGTGGGCTTTCCGAAACAGCTTGCAACACTGAGAAAACCCGGCTGGAAAACTCAGTGGTCCATTTGGAACGATCCAACGAAGAGATTCGTCAGGCAGCTGATGAAAGCACTGATCCACAGGAAGTAGAGGAATACGAGGAAATCATTGCTGAAAACAAGACCACCATTGAATCAATCAACGAACGAATCGCAGCCCTAAATGGCCATATCAAGCAATTGAGAGGAATTCCCAACGGCAACTAACAAATATCAATATTTATATGTATATATTTAAACGAAATATGAACCTAATACTTTCTTTCACAATTTGAACAATTGACCAGGCAACTACCAAAGCTTTGCTCAACAGTAACCAGTCTTATTCAGTAGTTTTAATACGTAAACTCCTTGGTAGGTTTTAGGTAGATCGATTTAAACGCTAACTAGTATTAATCGAAATTTCGCGTTGGACATTATTTCAAGCTTGTACATACACTTCTTTGAATAAGGATACACGAGAAAAAATTCATAAACACAAAGGATGATAGGTGTCAAGTTACAGCTGGGCATTTTAATGCTCATGGTATTCTTAGGTGTCACTGAGGCCGTGAAGTTTTCTGTTGAGGCTACCGAAAAGGGCCAGTACCCACGATGCATACGAGATTTCGTGTCAAAGGACACGTTGGTGGTGGTTAATATTAAAACTTCAGGATACAGAGGAGACGGACAAACACTCAACGTGTATATTACCGACAACAAGGGTAACGAGTACACGCGTGTCAAGGATGTCGTTGACAAGACCAGTCGTGCTTTCACCCCGCATTACGACGTTGCCTTTGATATCTGTTTTGAAAACGTTCGACAGCCGGGCAGATCTGGCCACAGTCTTTACCGAACTATTGAATTGGACGTCGAGATCGGTGCCAATGCTCGTGACTGGAACGCCGTGCAGGCTGCCGAGCGTCTGAAGCCTGCTGAAGTCGAGCTGCGTCGAATTGAAGAGTTGTCAGATGATATCAATAAGGAGCTGGAATACTTGAAATTGAGAGAAACTAGATTAAGAGATACCAATGAATCTACCAACAGAAGAGTCAAAGTATTTTCAGTAGGAATCATTTTATCGCTTGTATCATTAGGTGTTTGGCAGATCTATTATTTAAGAACCTACTTCAGATCCAAACACATTATTTGAAGAAAAAAACATGGAGAAAAAAAAAGAGTAGGTCGACCTTGGTATTGATTACTAAAGGAAGATCATTCATAGCTAATAAATATTAATAAATACAAATATGTACATGGAAAAATCAGTCTCTGATTGGGTTCCCTGCTTGTTTCATTATAGAAACGAAATCATCAAAGCTAACCGTATCTTTGCCAGACAATTGGAGCATATCCAAAAGATCTTGTTCTGAAGTATTATCGTGTATCGATTGCGATACTCGTTTAAGGTCTTTGATGGTAATAGGACCTTCAGCGCCATTAGTGAACAGTTTGAACATGTGTAACAACGATTCATTGGAAGCTGGATCTCCTTCCCCTTCACCATCCTCGTATTCTTCATTTCCTCTAACATTGAGCTCGGATTTTGTCTCTAAAACTGGCGTCAGTACTGAAACAAAAGTTTCAAACTGGACCAGTCCAATCGACTCAGGATCTAATAACTTCACATCGACCGCACCAGGATCAATATCTAATGCTTCTAATGCTTCGCCAACATCTTTAGTCTCCATACAAAGCATGTCATCTTCAGCCTCCTCGTCCAAAGGAACTATGTACTGACTGAAGACCTCATACAATAAATCTAAAACTTCGCTCATTAATAATGTAGTAATAGTTGCTATGGTGCTGTATACGCGTAGTAGTGTCTGATCAAATAAACTATACCCTATATAGTACTGTATATACTATACTATACTACCGTACTCTACCATACAATGCTCTACTGTACTACTGTGCTACCTATTTGCAAACATCCAAAAAAAAAACACGTGACTTTATTATATATATAAAAAACTACTTAACAGTGAATGAAGGGGACTGTTTAACGAGCCATCCAGCCACCGTCGACGGTAACGGTAGTACCGCAGATGTAGTCACTTCCTTGGGAGGCCAAGAAAATGACAGCGCTTTTGAAGTCTTCAGGAACACCCCATCGTTGGGCAGGGATTCTCTCCATGATCTGTCTTGATCTTGTGGGGTTAGCGATAAGAGCAGTGTTCATTTCAGTGTTG
This sequence comes from Groenewaldozyma auringiensis, assembly GCA_030574195.1. Classification (NCBI taxonomy): domain Eukaryota; kingdom Fungi; phylum Ascomycota; class Dipodascomycetes; order Dipodascales; family Trichomonascaceae; genus Groenewaldozyma; species Groenewaldozyma auringiensis. The sequence goes on from JAJMEP010000035.1 coordinate 72,099, forward strand.
ATGTAACCAGGGGCAATGGCATTGACATTGATTCCCTTGCCGGCCCAGTCGTTAGAGAGAGCCTTTGTGATACCGAGAATACCGTGCTTGGCGGCGGCATAAGCAGGGATGGTTAAACCACCCTGGAAGGACAACAGACTGGCAATGTTGATGATCTTGCCTCTGAAACCTGGATCCTCGCTCTTTCGGACCTCGAGCATGTGCTTGCCAACTTCTCGTGACAATGTGAAGCAGGAAGTAAGGTTGACCTGGAGAACCTCGTTCCAGTCCTCATCAGGGAACTCCTCAGCAGGGTGACGTCGCTGTATACCACCGCAGTTGACCAGTATATCAATGCGTCGTCCCTGCTTGACGAGATTAGGAACTAATTGTTTGACTTGTTCGTTGTCGGATAAATCAGCAACAACGATCTCAGCCTTACGACCAAGACTGGTGATAGCATCCCGAGTAGCAGTGTTTGATTCGTTTCTTTGAACCAAAATAACATCTGCACCGGCACCGGCTAAAGCCTCAGCTAAAGCTTGTCCGATACCTCGAGTACCTCCACTATTATCAGTTAGTATGAACTCCAAGTAGAAATAGTTACAACCCAAATAAAACGCCAGAATTTTAAGGGAACAAAAAGTTGGCTGCTTTCACTTACGTTACCAAAGCTGTGCGGCCTTCTAAGCCAAAGAGTTTTTGAATTGTGTCTGACATTTTGTGTTCTTCAATGGGCAAAAACCAGAAAAGAGAAAAGGGGGGAAATTGGAAAGTGGAATGAAGAAGGAAAGGGGCAGAAAAGTCGAAGCTAGAGACTGGAAGGTGTAATATTTATATGGATCTGGGTCTCGGAAGAAACTACCCCACGCCAGCGGGATCCCCCACCGTTAAATCTCAGGAAGCGATATTTCTCACTACCGAGATCGATCGGAACCCGGACCAACCTATCCCGTGTGTAAAGTGTGATGGGGGGGAGGGGCAGTCGAAAGCAGGCAGCGAGAGAGGCTTTTAACATCACCTGTTCCAAGTAAACTTCTCCATTGGCTATTTTTACATTTTTTTACTTTTCCTGACTCTGACATGATTATTTTTTAGTATTCCAGACTCGAGGTTTTTGAAAGTTTTGCTTTTATCATGTGCTGTCTCAACGTATCCAGCCGTTCGCATACTATAATGCTCCAGTACTAATACACTCACTACCAAGTACTAGTAGTCAGCCTTATTGAGTTAACGTTATTGGAGTATTCTCGGTCGATCGATCTACCATACAGTACTACCAGTATATACTGTAGGATACTAGTACTAACTAGGATTACTACCAAGCCGTACCACTGAAAAATTTCATATCACAAGAATGAAACTTTCACCAGCAGAACTCTCGTATATCAGAGAGTCATTAACTGCTGAGAACCCTGTACGGCCGGATTCTAGGAACAGCAGCCAGTTCAGACCTATTGAGGCGTCTACTGATTTTTTGCCGTTGACTAATGGATCATCGCGAGTCGTGGCTAGTGATGGTGCTGAATGTATAGTAGGAATCAAGGCTAATGTTATAAGGAAAACCAAGTTACAAGATACAAATGGCCGGTTAGTGAAGGTCTCTGTGGATATCACTGGGCTGCGGGATGACGACTTCTTGGTATGCCAGTTAGTTGATCTCTATGAAGCTAATCTGAACTCTTGTCCGTCTTTGTTGAAAGCTTTAGAAATATCTTCAACTTACACTTTCCAATTATTTATTGATGCAGTTATTCTTGCACATACGTCGCACCCTATTGGGATGCTTTCTTTTGCGGTTTACCTTGCTTTGAAGTCTGCCAAGCTGCCCAAACTTGAATCGTCGGTAGATGACTCAAAGGCTGAAGAAGTTCCACAATTCAATGACGACTGGGACTCTTCCGTGCTTTTGTTTGGACCTGACGGGTCGCCGCCTTTGATCGTCTATCTGGCTGCCATAGGTAAAACGGTTATTGTTGACCCTAGCGAAGTCGAAGAGCAGGTCGCTTCAGCAGGGATCTTGATTGGTTGGTCGGATGGTACTGTTCGTGCTCCTATAACAACTATATCTTTATCAACCGGGAATTCAAATGTTATCACAAAAGATATACTATCCAAGGCTATATTCTTGGTATCCCAGTGTGGCAAGGATCTTTCTTCATCATTGGATAATGTCATTAATCTAGATCAACAAGATGGTACTATCTACTAATAAAAAAAAATGCTAACTGCCTACCTACTTACCTAACCTAACATAAATGCTGGATCGAATATGTATGCACTGCGACCGCCGTGGCGGTTTGAATGTTCATTGACCTGATAACCCCGACTTGTTGGATTTCTATGCACATGTCCATCTCATTCAAAATATCGCCAGGGATACCCTCGCGCTCTTTGCCTAATAGTAGAAGTGACTTTTCAGGGAACTGGAACGATTTATCAAGTTTAACGCTATTGTCGGTTTGTTCTAACCCAATAATTGTGTACCCCATCTGTTTCTTCGACCGAACGTATTTGATAATCTCGTCTTGTTTCACTTCAGTCATGGGCATCCATCGATCAGCTGTCACTGCAACGCTTTTGAATTGTGGGTTGTCGGCAGTGTTTAGATCATTAAGACATAGTAACTCAGCTCCTAATACATCGCATAACCGACATATACCTCCTAGATTTGGTAACTTATCTACCAGACTTGCCATAACTATCAGTTTACCTCGCTTAACTCTTCCAGCGTCTCGTGGATCAACGTTGATCAAGTCACTGGCAACAGAGTTCCATGTCCCGCTCTTCTTTTGTAACTGTACGCTGCCAGCTTTGATTTCTCCCTTGGTTACTTTTGATGAACTGGTAGGTTTGATGGTTATCTCACCTATTGGGATGTTCCCAGTTTCTATATAGCTCTGGGGCAAATGATCTTTGAACCTTGAAGACGTCAAACGGTCAATTTCGGTTCGTTCGCTGACTTTGGCCAAAACACCTCCACATATCCCTGTAAGCGTGAAATCTTGATCTAAATCCCATATAGTATCTTCACCGCTCTTATAAAGCTTAAATGAGTCTGAAGCAGAAGCAGTTTGGGCAATACCGCGGATAATGGTCCGTTTACTGTGGGAAATAACGGAATGATACTTAGTTTTATCCACTTTGCTATCAAGTGCACATAGCATTGAAACTGCACTGTGCCGTGTACTAGACCTATTGCTGGTAGCCAATGGTATAATACAATCCACATAATTATTATAATAATTGTTAATCATAGTCATATCACCCATGTTCTTAAATGAATCCTTGGGTAGTTGGGGTGTTGACATGTTTGTGACTAAGGCCTTACTTGGTATTGTTTCCGCCGTTGTTGGTGGTGTTGGTTCACTTTCCTTTGAGCTAATCTCTGCAGTTTTTTTATCTTTTATTATCAAATCAAGAAGTCTCTCGCCTACTAGTAATCCCATTCGAATATACGCCGTCAGCACTCGAGGTTCCATTTCAGTCCGGGTCAGAGCAGAGAAAATTAAATTTTCATTTGGTGGAATAGATTTCTTAATAGTCTGGGCTTCCCGCTCAGATATTATCCATTCAACATAAACCCTTACCAACGGAGAAGGTTCGTTTGTAAGCGCTGGTATCAAATGATTATCAAGTAGAGATTTCAATTCGGCGTCTCCAAAATGCCTAGATATCATCAACAATACCTGGTACCCGCATATCCTTATATGCTCTTCAGCGCCATCATTTCGTCGTACAATGTCAAAGATATGATAACGAGAGTCCTTGCTCTTCAAAATTTCATACAAAGAATGGCATGTTTCTCGGTCTTTGACTCGTGCCAGGTATGATATAACCGCTACTCTTGCTGAAATCTCTGGTGGTCCATAGTACGCGTAGTACATTTTCAGCGCGGGCTTTGTATTAACGTTTGAAACATCTTTGGTGAGTATGTAACTTTTTTCAAAATCATTCAACATCTTTGCCATAACATACTCCAAATTAAACAAGTTGTCGTTTATTTGCTGGAACGAGTAAATTTTCAAGCACAGTTCACAAACCCATAGCTGTTGGTCAAGAGAACTTAGGCAAGTAGCTAAAAGCGGCAATAACCCTCGTCGAGCATAACTTAGGTCAATTATTTCATCACCAATAGTCAAACATATGTCTGACCACACTTTGAATCTTGTACAGTTTTTGTTAAATAATATCTTAATGTACCGCTTATGCAAAAGTCTTTGGGTGGCAATGAGTCTGTCTTCCTTCAAATGATCCCATATTGAAGTTAAAAGTTCTGACAAACTTTCAGCAGTTGTGTCATCAATGACAGTGGTATCAGAGTCCAAAACTTCACAAAGAGTAGCACATAGTTCTTTCTGGCATTTAAATGTACTATTGCTGAAAATTGACCGAATCAGCGATATTAAACTTTCTAATGAAATAGCCTTTCTTGTTGCTAATAAATTTATCTGGCTTACACACTCCGATATCAGGTTGTCATTTCTTTCAGCGCTAGGTTTTGAATGTTCCGCTTCTAAGATATCAACAATTACAGCTGCACTTGATTGTTCGCCAGAATAATTCATTAAAAGTAATTTAGCCTCTAAACAGAATGCATTTTTTTTCAAGTTCCCAATCACTTCATCCTCCAACTCCAAAAGAGTTACTCTTTTAAGAGTTTTGTATTCAAGCTCAGCATCCAACGCGCCGCATAATAGCATTTTAACCACTTTCTCGTAAATCCATTGGTACCCGCTGGTTTTGGCTTCCATTAACAGCAAAAAATCTCCGTTGGTCATGCGGTCGTAATCCACAGGCATGTTTCTGGCTGTGTAATAACCTGCCCTCAATACCGGGTCTTCAATCTCAGCCTTGAAATCATCGCCCATCTTTGAAACCAAAGTGAATACCATTTCATAAGCCAATGGCGAACCTATGAATTTCACCATCTTAGTCCAGTGCGTTACTACTTCTTCAATCTTTACGCATTTGGTATCAACTCGCAGCAATAACGACACAAGCAGCCAGTTTGCTAGCCGTTGTCGTAATTCAGTTTCAACTGTAGAATTCCTCGTCTGGTCTAAAATTCTTGCCAAATCCTTTTCATTTTGGATACACTCATCACCCGCATGATCGTACAGTGCCTTCAACAATACAAGTCTTGCTGGATCAAATCCTGATTTCAATTCTGTTAGTAGTTTCAGCACCAGTGAAGTGAACTTCCCCTTCGAGGTATGATCCATATCTTCAAACAAGTTCTTAATAAACCGAGAGATCTTATCGGCAAACGGGCATTCCCAATCATCTTCGCTAGTTTCAATTGGGACAAAATGCTTGGCTGTCATTGTAAACCGCAAAAAGACATCTACAACAAACTCGAGCTGGGTTTTCAGCCCGGTAAAAGAAGTTAAACTTAAGATAATTTCGCCCATAAGGTTACGAATAGATTCCATGCTGCAGTTCAACCCAGCAGTAAGTAAAGTGACCGACCATTCTATAGGTATAAGCGATGATTCCGTGAGCAGGTTTTTAATATCATTAATAGATGCTTCGGCTTGATGGATAGACGAGTCAACAGAAATAATCTCTACTAAAATGACAAACCGTTCCCATGAAGCTATGTGAACTTTTTTTTGGGCTGCCTTCAATACCATTGAAGGTAAGTTAATGTCAAAATTTGCCTTTTTGACAGAATCACCCAAAATGAAAAGCGAATACTTTTTGCAATCATAAGATTTCCCTTTTACTCCTGCTTGCAAAAACCTCCAGTACGAATCTGATTTCAAAAATTTAGAAAACGCTGATTTTTCATTGATTTCTTTTTCATTCGTGATAAACTTCACCCAAATCCTGTATCCCAAAGTTCTGCAGCTCTGGTCATCACTAGAAACAAGCCGAGTGATTGTAGACCATATAATTTTGTGATCATGGTACGACTTCGCCTTCAACAACAATGTACTAGCCATCTTTGTGATTTTATGAGAGTTGACTTTTAGCAGCTCACAGAGTGACTCCTCGATCCGTTGAGACCAGGTTACATTTTTTGATTCTAGTAAATCTTTAACTATAGTCATATAGTATACCGCATCATCAAATAAATCGGTCGTATCCTTGGAATGCTCAGTGCTCTCTGTATCAATACTCAACTTGCTAAATTGTGTGTTGAAACAAAATATGCGAAACAGTTTTAGAAATTGTTTCTGACAGAGATCTAATTTTTGTATCAAAGTTAAAAACGACTCATACTCCGGCCCCTCTAAAGGTTTCTTTTCTTTAAAAAATACTTCAATTTGTAATTTAACATTGTCTGAAGCCTGCTCATATTAGTACTACTTTTTTTTTGGCAACTTTGATAAACTATCTTGTCTTCGTCTTACCGTTTGATCTGTTTCCTGCTTTTTGCTAAGTAGCTCGACTATAGCATTAGCATTTGCCTCGTGGTCTTTATCAGTAAAGAAACTCTCGGACAACTTCACGACCAGTGCGTCACTGTTCTCTTCCAAATCCATGGTGGAGGTTTACTTTTTTTTTTTTTTTTTTTTGTTTTTTTTTGATTTTCAAGTACTCGCCTAACACTAAGGTCCGTCCTTAATCAACTAATTGGTGAAAGATCATACGGCTGAAATAATGAAGTACGGCTGATATCTTATCGATCACGATTTACATTTATTTTTTTTAAAGTATCCCAAAAAGTAAACAAACTTGTTGACAGTGAAAACCCATGTCAACGAAAGATATACCCAGGGCAAAGCCCAGTATGAGAAAGAGCATAAGCTCGCGGGACCTGAGTATAAGAGGCTCCGTTAATGTAAATACCAAATCAATCAATTCTTTGGATTCTTCTTTGTCAACATCATCATCCTCCTCCTCATCGCCATCACCAGCACGGCCTCAATCAGCATTAGGATTTGCCAAAGAGTTTGATCCGCCAGTGACATCTTCGCCTAAGAGCGCTGCTGCTCAGCCTAGCCATGTCAATGTTGTTGTGCGTGCGCGGCCTATTCTTGACCGCGAGCTGAAAACCAGCAAAAAGTGCATTATCGAAATGAAGGGGAACACTACGACGATATTCCCCCCTGGAACCAGTCGTCAGCAACACCAACGACAGCATAACCTCGAACCGAAACGCTTTGTATTTGACCAGTCATTCTGGTCGGTTGACTCTAATAACCACCGTTTCAGCGACCAAAGCGACATATACGAGAATTTCGGCAGCGAGTTCGTCACACATAACATCGAAGGGTACCATACGTCGATACTTGCATACGGCCAGACTGGTTCTGGTAAATCGTACACAATGGTCGGTACTAAAGAAAACCCCGGCATAATCCCACGGACATGCGAAGACCTTTTTGCACGGATTGAAGCTATAACCTCGTCGGAGCTGTCGTGCACTGTTCGGGTATCGTACTTTGAGATTTACAACGAACAGGTTCGAGACTTGCTAGCTCCAACCAAACCAACCAGCGCTGCTACTGCAGCTTCTGCCAGAAATAGCGGCAGCGGAAGGTTAAGAGTCAGAGAATCTGCTAGCGAGGGTCCGTACGTTGAAGATCTTTCAGAGTTTTCGGTAAAGAACTCAGCCCAAGTATTGAAATACCTTTACGATGGGAACAAAAACCGGGCTACTGCCAGTACCAATATGAATGACCAGTCCAGTAGATCGCACGCAGTTTTTACTCTGGTAGTAAAACAGATTCGTACGCCCAAGGACACCGAAGCGACTGAGGAGAAAGTATCGCGGATCCGACTAGTTGATCTGGCCGGGTCGGAGCGTGCTGATGCCAGTGGGGCGACCGGTGCACGACTCCGTGAGGGTTCAAACATCAACAAGAGTCTGACAACCCTTGGAAGGGTCATATCAGCATTGGCATCCCCGGGTAGCGGTAACTTGCGACTGGTACCGTACAGAGACTCGGTACTGACATGGCTACTGAAAGATAGTCTGGGTGGTAACAGTAAGACTGCAATGGTAGCATGCATATCTCCCACGGACTACGAAGAGACATTGTCGACTTTGCGGTATGCGGATCAGGCCAAACGGATCAAAACAAAGGCAATTGTCAACAACGATATCGTATCGGCTGCCGACAGGGGTAAACTGATAGAAGAGATGCAACAGCAAATCAACAACCTGCAAGTATCGCTGAACTTGTCCAAGCAAAAAGAGCAAGAACTGTTCAAAGAAGAACTGGCCAAAGTCAAACGCACAGTAAGGTTCTATGAGGATAGAGCGATAGCTGAAGAAACGCGACGAAAGGCATTACAAGCGGAAAGCGATATAGTGACGCGGCACAACAAGCTGCTGAAAGAACACCTGAGAGAGATCACGAACAGGAACGTCAGCCCCTCGGCATACACGCCAGGACACAAATCGGCGACATATGAAGAACTGGTATTGACATTCAATGACTTGAAATCAGACACAGACAAGTTCAAGCAAGGGTATCAGCAAAGCAAATCCAACATACAGAATCTGGTAGGATCACTGGGAATAACCATAAGATGAAAAAATACACACAGCATACAGGTATATAAGTAGATATTATCCGTACACTGTAGCAACGTCAATGCAACTTATTTAATGTTATGAAATGATTCAAGTTACCCGGAAGTCCTGGTCAGGGTAGTTGGGTTTGCGTGGGGGGAAAAGGGGTTCTAGAAAATGAGGAACCCCCATCTCAGCCGTGCGTGCGCGTGTTCATCGTGCATTTGACAGAGATCGATCTCATCTCATACTAAATTGTTACCCACGGCGAAGACAAACAGTAAAATTGTGTTTTCCGACTATTTTGATCACAACAACAACAGCAGCAGGAAGCAGTAACAGCAGTATCAACAATGAGCGAACCGGAGCCCAAGAATGCTAAGCGTAAGTGGTTCGAGGACACAGGTGGTGTATGATTTGGTCTAACAAACTTGTATAGCTATAGTGAAGTCCGTTGATATGGTAAGATACTCTGCGAGGTTCGTCCGGATGTAGTGTTACGTCGGCGGTAACTGAAAAAAAATGCCCGAACTGGAAAGCAAAAACAAATTGAAGTACAATGACAAAGCTAACTGGTGTTTTTCAAGTCTCCGGAGATGCAGACGGCCGTTATTGAGATAGGTCTTGCTGCTGTGGAGCAGTACAAGGTGGAAAAAGACATTGCATCGTATATCAAGAAAGAACTGGATCAAAAATATGGCCTGACATGGCATTGTATTGTTGGCCGAAGCTACGGAAGCTACGTTACTCATGAATCCAAGCACTTTATTTATTTTTACATTGGACGGAAAGCTATCCTGGCATTCAAGACGTCGTGAAGTGAGGATGGTGGCCGAGAAAATGGAAAAGTCTCAGGGGTGAGAATTGGCGTATATACTTGTATGAAACCTGTGATACAACTGTAATGTATGTACATATTACATGACTTTGAATGTTTGTTTATTTGCTTTTTGCCTTTACAATTGCCAATTGGTGAAAGATCAGTGAATATTGTTTGTTGGAGCGTTTGGTCTTTTCAGCTCATCAGGGTTGTTTATGGAGAATGAATTTTTCATTGATTTTGTTCTATTTCTCAACGATTTATGAATTCTTTTTTTTCTCTTTTTAATTTCCATTTACTGCTTTTCATGAATACCAATAATCACACTATACTCATTGTCTCAATTCAATTGAATTCAACTCGTAGCTGTTTACATTTCTCGAATGGTTCCGTTCATGTGGCACTTACCCTGAAGTCATCGATCCACTTATCAAGCCAGCGCCAACGTTAACTCGGGCGCTGACCTTGGCCGCAATATTGATTATTGTTCTTTATCTCCACAATATACACACATTACACACAGATACGATATGGCCGACTTTGAAGATAACAATCCATTCGCTGGTAGCGACAGGGGCCCGCCTTCTGTCGCTGATAGTGACAGCGTGAAAGACCTGGGTCAGGATCCGCCTGTTGTTGCTGCCGCCACCAATGACCGTCCGTCACGGACATACAGTTGCAGGGCTGAACAGATCCTTACCGAGTACCCTGACGTGAATATAACCATTGTTGATGCTGGCAAAAGCCACGAGGGCAACAGCCGGGGATTCATTGCGTACACCATACGGCTGCAAGACTTGACCGTACGACGACGGTACTCTGAGTTTGAAAGCCTCCGGTCGACCCTGGTCAAACTGTTCCCGACGTTGATAATTCCACCTATTCCTGAGAAGCATACCATGTCCGACTACGCTGCGTCGCCAACGAAGGCCAAGGAGGACTCTTCGATCATTGAGCACCGCCAGCGCATGCTCGCCGTGTTCTTGAACAGGTGCCGCAGCATGGACCAGGTCAAGACCAGCTCAGTGTTCCAGCGGTTCTTGGACCCTAATTCGAGCTGGAGTGAAGTTCTGAACAGTCCTCCTGTATCCAATTTGCCCAAATCGATTTTGCGTGCGCCACCTTTGGACCCCTCCCAGCCCTCTCCGGCCCACTTGTACCTGCCCATTCCTTCGTCGTCGGCTAAGCTCAAGTCAGAGGAGGATACTAGTGCATTTGATGAGGTCGAGCAGAATGCTAAAGAATACGAAATAGTTATTGGTGGCGGGCTCGAGCGTGCTACCAAACGAATAATCAAACGGTATTCTGACCTGGCATCGGACTACTCTGAGCTTGGTGCAAGGTTCAATGCGTTCAGTTTAGAGGAAGAAGGCGCATTAGCAAGATCAATTGAGAAAATTGGTCAATCTATCGATAACAGTTACATTGCTACTGATGAGCTCGTAAACGCATTATCGTCTTCGTTCAGTGAACCGTTAGGTGAGTCTGCTCAATTCGCCGTGGTAGTTAGAGGTGTGTTGAAATATAGACGACAAAAGGCGATACAAGAGGAAATGACTTTAGAATCACTTTCAGCGAAAAAGGAGACTTTAGAAGCACTGGAAAGAGCCGAAAGAGAAGCACAGCGAATTAATTCGTACTTGCAAAGAGAAGGGCTCACCAGTGAAGCACTTTCAATCACTCCAACGTCCATACCCGAGCCTCCTGCGCCTCTTCCTGAGGAACCTGAGCCGTCAGCGGTCAGTGAGAACGACGACACTTCAGTATCTCCTCATAAGAAAGCATCAGGGTTCAAGATCCCAGGGATATCAAAGCTGAACCATGCTATTCACGGAATAATCGATGTAGACCCAGAAACTACGAGACGAAACAATATCGGGAAGACGAGAGAACAGATTGGACAACTAGAAGAAGCACTGGCTGTGGCGAAGACGGATGTCTCTGAAGCCAACACCAGTGTCAAGAACGACCTGGAACGATTCCAGCATACGAAAGAAGACGATCTACGACGAATCATGAAGGCTTACATCAAGTGTCATATCGAATGGGCGAAAAAGAACCTAGATAGCTGGAAAGAAGCCAAAACCGAAGTTGAAAAACTGTAATTTTTTTGAGTATATTTATCTATAAGTTATATTATCAGTTATTAGTAATAATAACCTCAATTGACCTTGTAAATGGTTGGTGAACCCTTGTAATGTCCAAAAAACTGTGAACCAAAAGACTCGGTAAGTCTCGGTGAATGATGACCCCCGATCAGACCCTTTACTTTTTTATTGTATTGGTAAAGTCACCATCGGGCACGGTGAAATTTGTTTGTTTACATTTTGCACTCGTCAGTGTGGTGCGGCGAACCTCGATTTCCAGATCTGGATAAACCCGTTTCATACAAGCTCCACCAGCATTTGAACCCTCACTCAGGAACCGGTTATTCTGGAACATTACTGGGATTGTCAGTGGCTTACAATTTGGTGAGAAGTTTGCTGAACGTGAATCAAAAGTCTTACTCTTTGTGTGCGTGCACATCTATAAGCCATACAAAACATTGGTTTGTAAACACAGCCTAACTGAGATTTTTTATTTTGGTCTTTTGTTCTTGGACCTTGGTTTTTTATCTTTTTGGTTTTTTCTTTAGACTGCGAAAATGGTAGACACGTTGCCTGCTCAGCTGCCATGCCTTGTAAGGGCAATTTACTCGTGGTCTGGCGAGGATAAACGTAAGTTGTAACTGAATGGATGGATTAGCAGTTGGTAAATGCTAACAGATTGTTTAGGCGACCTAGGGTTTATCGAAGGAGACATTATAGAAGTTATTAATACTGGCGACGGCAATTGGTGGATGGGACGACTGAAAAGAAACAAAATGGTAGGACTGTTTCCTTGCAATTTTGTCGAGTACATTGAAAAACAAAAACCTCCTGCTTCAAAGACCCAATCAGGAGATGTTTCGCCAGCTGCAACAATTGTTGGTGAGAATACACCTCCTAGACAAAATTTCAGCGAAGTTGAGTCATTAAGTATCCCCAAGGGTTCTGTTGGCAGACAATCGACTAGTAGTTTGGATTACAGAAAATCATTAAGGTCTCGGTCAGAGGTACTTAACGAAATCAGTCAAGAACTGAACAGCTCATTCAATTACTCGTCTACAGACGAGTCTACGGATATTGGTCAGGATTTTTCATTTGACGACGAAGACGATAGGCCATTCTCTGCTTCTGCGTCTGTTGATGCTGAGTTTGGCAATACTACGCCGTTACCGCCTGCACATAAGGTTATACCGAGTCGACCAGAATCACCGCTGGACCTAGACCGGACCCCGTCTCCGTTGCGAACAGCGATGGACGGGGTCTTGGAGAGTCTTGACAACTTGAAACGCGATACTAATGGCGTGTTATCTTCACCACCACCACAGCATTACCGTAACAGCATATCCACAATCAAAGGGCTAGATGGCTTTGCAACAACGCGTGGAACGCATGCGACGCGGTACGACGAGGAGGAAGAGTATGATAGGTATATCCCGTTTAATCCTGAATCATACGGGTCCAAGCCCGTGGGCGATGTTGCGCGCACAGACACTTTTCGCAGCATATCTTCAGTGAATACCAACTCGCTGTCCACAATAAGCAACAGCACAAGCCCGACAACAGTCAGCGGTATGAGTTTCTCCGACTCGTCGAACTCTTTACCTGGTCGCAAAGTTATATCGAGCTTCTCTGGGCAAACTACCTCGAGCAATGAGTCGGAAATTTCACAGGAAAAGCCCGTGGTTTTACCTGATACAGCACCTTCTTCGGGTAAAGTCAGACGGTTAAAATCACTTAAGCTAAGCAAATCTACAGGATTTCTCAAAAAACTAATGAATAATGGTGAATTAGGGTTACCTGGTACTCCTGGCAAAGACGCATTTTCAAGGTCAGAGACCTCTGCTGCCATAACTAACACCAACACTTTACGACGAAATAAATCACGATCTTCGAGGATATCTACAACCAGTACAGGCTCCAAATTCAGAAGTTCTTTATCTAATTTATCTCGACGGTTATCTCGACTAGGGCTATCTGAGGACTTCAAAATAGAACCTATACAGCCTAACTCTGACGCATGGATAGAAATCAGACGCGATATTCACCGTGCAAATACCCTTACAAGCGGCGAGCGCGCAGATAGACGTCGGAGAGCAAGAATTAGCGGGAAACCAGTGTTAGAACCGTTCAAGGCTCTGCAAATTGCCAAGCAGCAGCAGGGTCATTACCAAACGAGATTACCCGGCTATGATTTCACCCATGTGGATGATGTGATCAATTCTATAAGAATCTGGCCTAGTCTAATGACTCCAACAGCGTTTGCATCATCAAGCATACGGAGTGCTTTTAGCTCACCCATTGAGCAAGTACGAGCTATATTCATGTTCTGCTCGTCTAAAATCGGCTGGGAACCGTCTATGCCTGACGATGAATACGATGATCCTACGCATTCGCGAATAATGGAAACACGAAGAGCTAGTCCTCATGAGCTGGCTACGTGCGTGTACCTCATGTGCGACGCTCTGGGGATACCATGTAAAGTTATCGGTGGGTACCTGAAACTACACGGCCAGACGTGGGATAAACATTCCGCTGTACCTTGTAACCATTACTGGAACAGTGTTTACATAAATGATGGATGGCGGTTTGTTGACGCGTCATTGGCCAATCCGACGTTCCCCCGTGGTACTTGGGAAAGCGACGGCATAATAGATGATTATTTCTTTTTAACCTACCCTTGGGAGTTCATTTGTTCCCACGTGCCGTGCGACACTCAAGACCAACATTTGTCCGTGCCGCTAGCACAAGAAGATGCACTTGCCTTACCACTGATAGGACAAGTTGCGTTTACCACAGGAATGCAGATCCTGGACTACAATTCTGCAGATACAAGGCTGGACAATTTTGAAATCGCCGAACTGGTCATTGAAGTGCCTGTCAATGTTGATTTGGCTGCCGAGGTTCTTACGGGAAGCTTTTTGTCGCATAACGCCGACCCTATGGCTGTATCCAGCAGCGACGAGCCCACACGGATCCCCGCGCTGTCGCAGCCGTTCTGGGAACGCAACAGCCGCCGGTACAGGATCAAGGCGTTTTTGCCCGAACCGTTCAGCCGTGGTGTGCTCAACATATACGCATACGACCGCCAGAAACTGTACACTTTCACGAACCGCGATATAATGAAACTGGCGTACTCGGTGGGTATCACCCACACGGGCCAAAACGTGCCCTTTGAGTTCATGATGCGACACCCGTCGCCGCACTGCTACCGGCAGGACATTTACGTACAGGAGCCTCAGTGCAAGAAGCTTGCGTACGGGAATACGTATGTGTTTTCGGTGCTGCAGCATCCCTCTGGCGGCATGAGTTCCGGCGCTGGGCTGATGCGTGTCAAGTTCGCACTACAGTCGCCCTCGGGTAAGATCATTAAGCTGCAGCGCAAGGAAAGTGTCAACAGCCTTGCCGGCGGGTGGGGTACTACGGTCAAAAGCTACGAGATAGGTACATGGCGCGGGCTAGTGCTAGCTGATAAGGGTAATGCCTGGAGCGTTTTCGCCGAATGGTATTGTATTTAAAAGATATTAAATAGTCTAAATGGATAGTTACCGTTCTTGATATTGAATTTTGCAGTGATGAAACTTTCCGCAAGGAAAATAAGCACCACGAGCCCTGCGACAAGCAACGTTTGCAGCTTAGCGTCGGGGATCTTGGGTGATTTCGTAATCAAGCATATAACAGAGAACGCTGCAACGGCATACGCAACGGCCATTATCTGGGTCTCAACCGCTATCTGGTTAGCGTGGCCGCCGGTAAAGTACGTAATGCCGCCATGACCATCGCCAATAACGTAGGGAACACGTCTGATCGTGTTGAACATGTGTCCACAGGTGAACATCAGCACTGAGACCATAGTGATAGCGATCCACAGTTGCTTGGACTGGAACACTCTAATGATAGGACCGTGGAACTGCCACGCGGTCATTGACACAATCCCAATACCTCCAATAGTACCAATCAGTTTGTCATAAGGGAAGGGCACTTTGACGTGGATATTTGTGCCTGTCAAATCGTTGAAAACCGGATGCAAAGCCTCTAGTTGCGACTCAACGGCTTCGAATTTTTGAATGTGGTACCCTGATGTTACAGGCTCAGACTTCTCAGTGGGTGGGTATATCCACAAGTTGGGTGCAGAGGTCAATTGCAGAGCTTGGAAACTCTTAGGCGCGGTTGCAACATCTGCAATGACGAAATAGAAATCGTCTCGAGCACTGTTATCGCGGTAATAACTCTCTGCCAGCGTTCTGAAAGCTGGGCCAACTATCTTACAGAATGCGCAAGAGTACTGTGGACCCTCGGCCGTGAGCAGAACTGCCAATGTGTAGTCTCGAGGCCCGCTGATGACAGCATCGAAGTTTCTGTCGGTCAACCGTACAATACCGTCGCTCTTCACCAGAGATCTCACTTGGCTTTTCGTCAAGTGCTCGGTGGTAGCTGCGGCCACGGTCAACGCGGTCAAAACCTTGCACAGAACTAGCCCAATATGTGAAAGTTTCATCTAATACTCCCGTACACCAATTGTATCAATAGAAAGATCCTGTGTACTTCTTTCCTGAAGATAGTACGCTATAGCCAAATAATGTATACGTGTGAAATCTGAAATTTCGATTGCCTATAAATTTAGAGATGAGTGATTAACTTTTCGACTGTAGCTGGCTTTTGAGTTTAGATCTAACCACGGTGCGCCATGAAGTGCTGTTACAAACAGACACAATTAACTGATAAAACTTAGAACATTTCATCCTGCCAGTTTGGTATTGCTAAAACTATGGGAAGTGCTGGTGCGAAAGTCGTTTCTATAGGGTCTTTACTCACTGAATTGTTGTGAAACCTTAGCATGTTTCATGAACACTTTTAATTATGTCTAATCGATTAAATAGATGTCGCTAATTGAAACGGTTCTCTTCCCGAGGAAAGTATCTATTCATGTATTATTTGAGCATTTAGGATACCTTTAGTGACCTCTGGGTCTGAATATAAAGATGTGACTTTGTTGACTTTTGAATGATTATTCTTTTCATTATATGCATTGTCCTCAAATCACCATGCCTCGACCTTTCAGTGTACCTCCCGTTTTGTACTCGGAAAAATACCGTCAGTATCAGAATGAATTTAAAAAGGCTTACAGCGAGTATAGAATCAATGAAGCGCTAATTCATGCTTGGGAGAATAAAATAAAAGCTGCTGAGCCGTAACATTCGGAATATGTCAAGAACTTTGACGAGAGCCGCAAGACTTTGACTGCAGCGCAGACCGAGGCAGAACAAGCGTTCCTTGCCGCCCAAATCAGTGCAAGAAAAACCAAAGAGAAGGGTGACCTACATACATTGAAGGAATTGCGGGCTAAGACCAAAAGCTTGGAAAACCAAATCGCCAGAAATGAAGCAAGGTTTGTTACTGTGGTTAGTAAAAAAGAGGAAGAAAGGATTGAACTTAGGAAAGAACTGGATGAAGTGAAAAATTGTACGCGAATGCTATAGCTGAGCTGGGCGATAAGTATAACCCCTCAGAACCAATGGTGTTCAGTCCAATAACTACAGAAATTGGTGGTGAAAAGTTAGCAGTTCCTAATGATTCCTTTCGACCAGCAGCTTACCATTTGAATAGTTATATCAATAGAGAAAAAGCTCCTGATTGTCATATGGTAAAACCTTTCAACTACAAGTCTGCAGAGAATTTTGACTATACGGTACCTTTAGTAAAGACTGCAGACCAATTCAATTTGGATGATGGACGGACTGAAATGGTTCATATTCAAATCGGAAATCAAAAACTGACATTTGCTCTGGCCACAAGAGAAGGATTTGAAAAATCGTTACATGTCTTGCCTAAATCCGGTTTCTCTAAGGAAAGACGAAATGATCATGTTTTTTACACAAGACGGGCTTTAGCCGAAAATAAAGATTTTGAGCTGCAACCTGACACTGAAATGGAGAATACTAGAACCATCTCATGTACACCAGCGGAAGCCCGGTTTTTCAAATCAGTTACCGAAAGTATCTATGGGAAGGGCCAAGCGCAAAAGTTCACAATTTCCATATCAAAACTAGAGGTGGCACGGCGGCTCCTCAACCGCGAACATCTGGTGGAGTTCCTGTTGAATCAGCACAAGATGTTCATGAAGATGATTCTTTGCAAGATCCTGTACAAGACAAAGAGAACATTGATCTAACTTGTGTTGTTAGTAAGGGAAAGTCAAAGACTCAAGACAATACTACAGTGAAAGCAGAAACTGGTGATCATTTTCTGAGGAGAGTAATGTTTGAAGCTCCTGAAGTTGTTGAAATTGAGGGAAATCAAGAATCTGAGAATCCCGCTACCTATCCTGAAAATATAAACGTGGCTTCTTCAGACTCCGTGAAAAAAATTGAGCCTGCTGAACAGGTGCAGACTGTCATTTCTACTAAGTCTAAGGATTCAAGTGAAACAGGAAAGTCGATTACGGCGTCGTTGAGTAATTCATTACTACTAGTTGATTCTGGCCCCAATTGGCGTTTCCCTTCAGAAGTTCCAACTCCACACATTTATGGTAGCGAAAATACTTCTCCTAATGGTGTACTGAGTCATGATTCTTCAAATGCTACAGCTTCTGGGACTTATAAGACTAAAGAGACTGCAGAAACTCCTAGGCGTATTGAAACTGTTGTATTACATTTTTCTTTAAGCCAATCTTCTTCTTCATTAGCTTCAGAATTACAAACACAGCAACGAAAGGCTTCACAAGATGTGGCACCAGAACGGATATCTTCAACCCCTAATGGTAGAAGAAGACGAACAATTGATAATGACGATACTAACGATAAAGATCTGTTGCAGTTGACAAAGCGTACTAAACAAGTAATGAAGCCTTTGGAATCTTTTACTATATCTCATCAGGAAACTCTTTCACTTTCTTTTTCCCCTTCTTCATCTCCAGTAAGCCCTCCCCCCTCATCTCCCTTTGTTGCAGGTTTTTCTGCTTAGGACACCTTCACTCAGTCGCCGGTCAAGAAAAGTCGCATTTTACGTGGACGTCCGCACTTACAGCCTACTACTCTTTTTGCATTTGGCACTTCCTGTAACTCCTGCTGCTCCCAAGAAACTGCGAGCACGCAAGCATAAAAGTCCTGTCACTGAAAGCAGTTCTACACCTTCATACACCCAGGCCAGTCCTTTCACGCGTGAGAATCGGCTAGTATCTCGTGAGAATCGTCTCAGTAAACACCTGCCAGAGTGATGTCTTATTCTACTCGTGGAAGTCGTATTGTTGGTGGTACTTACTATCAAGAGGAAATTGAAGGGGAAGAGGAAGGGTTTGGCGAGAACACTGAAGAGTTACCTCGTGACCCTAATTATTCTGACGATAAATCAAATTGAATGGTTTTATTTATAATTTTTTTTTATTGTTTTCAATAATATTTATGTGTATGCAATTTATAACTTTGCTTGGATAGCAAATAACCGGTACTTTAAATCTTTTAGTGGTTTACTTTCAGGTTGCCAATTTTCAAATTCTGTGCGTAGTTCTTTCAATTGTTCAACCAGTTCATGCCTGAATGTTGCCTCGACTGTCAAAGTCTTGACACTCCATGGTAATAAAAAGGGATTATCATTATTTTTCGGAATAACAAACGGTAACGTCTGAGCGGTACTATTTGTACCGCTATAGTTATCAGTTGTCTCCAATGCAAATTTGACACTTAGTCCGTATACTTGAGCTTCATCATATATCTTCGAATGGCCCTTACCGGTCAAACTTCCAGACAGGGCAGTTGAGATTTCTCTAATGACCCCGTGATCGGTTGACCCACAGTTTTGTAGTTTCAATGCTAATGAAAGTAATGTTGAGATAAACTCTGGTGAAACGTCGTCTCCATCAATGTATACCGCGCGAAAGATGTTTGAATGGATAACATGACCACATGTAGCTGAGTATAATGGTACTAATTGATCATTTAATGACCCCACGAATGTGATTTTTGTATTGTGTGCCAAAACAGTTTTCAAAGATTCCAGGTATTTTTGCGATTGGAAACTTTCGACATTTTGAAACTCAAATAGTTCGTGTAATGATGCACTTTCCAACGATGATATAGCCTTCATCAACAGTTTTTGATCTAGCCCTGGCATGGGACCTAATGATACACCGGCCATACCTAATAATGATAGACGAGTTTTCCTGTCGACATGGCCATCTTCAACTAGTTTAGCCAGTAAATGAACAGCAACAGGGGTACCCTGAGAATGTGCTGCAAAGAAAACAAAATCAGCTTCATGTATAAGATGAAACCAGTTATGCAGAATCTTGTATAATTTATCAACTCTATCAAGGACTTTGCCCTCGCCTTCTAAAGCAATTTTGTTGATTTCAACTTCAATGTTGTGTTCACCAGCCCATTTTTCTACAGCTTGGGCGGCTTCATTAGCAAACTTGATAGAAGTTCCCGTAGGCTCTCCCATAATGGTTCGGAAAACCCTTGCAGGGAAATACCCATGTACACCTATAACAACGACTTTCCGGACTTTTCTAGGTGTAACCAGGTTGAGACTGTTGGTGAGTTGAATTTGGTGTCTATTGCGTAAAGACGGGACAACGTAATGCGAGAATCGTTGAAGTGATGCGAGAAATGCACTAGAGGGTGAATAAACCGGTAAACATTCCTCTAGTTTAGGTAATACTATGTTAGGAGCACCACGACGGGTCTTCTTGTTTTTTGTATCAGGCGGTGACGGCGACCCATTTTCTTGAATATTTGAAGGTCGCTTGGCGTTTCTTGGATGCGTTTCGGAAAATGTATCACTGATAGCAAGTTCCCCATCCTTAGGTGCAGAAGACCACCAGTACCCCCAAGTTCGTCCCTGTGGCTGCTGCTGCTGTGGTTGTTGTGGTTGCTGAGATTGTTGTTGTTTTTGACCACCACTTGGAGTAGGGTCTGAAACATTGAGGATCTCATTCCGATCCTCTGAAGATGCGTCAGATTGTGATCTAGAGTAGATGAATGGGATACTCCATGAGCTTGATGTACTATTCTGACGGTTCTTCGGTTCAAAAATAGCCGATGTGGTTGTACTATTGTTATTATCACTGACAATAACCTGAGCATTTTGAACTACATTGCCTTCAGAATCCTTTAACTCAGTATCCTTTTTCGTATCTCTGCCAAACCCCAACAAGCTCCAGAAATACTGTTGCTGCTGCTGTTGATCTTGTTGCTGGTCTTTCTCTCTGTTTTCTGTTTCATTGGCCAAAACAGTTTCAGCAATGGGTTCTGAGGTTTCACTACTATTACTGGGAACACTAGGAGTATCTGCAGGTTCATCTTGGACGAATCGTCGCAGAGTATCTGCCGTAGAACTGCGACTTGGCGCCGTCCCAGGGACCGTACCAGATACCACGGGTTTGTATTCGGCATGCGTGTCGTGAGCAATCACTGGAGCAGCTGCAGACTCGCCGATAACAGCTGGCGATAGGCTGGGTTCAAGCGAATGGACCGATATGGACGATGATGATGTGCTTAGTCTTCCTGAACTGGCGACAGTTCTAGGAGACGCTGGAGTAGATTTGGAGCTTTTGATGCTCTTGCTACTGCTAATGATGCTTGCATTGTAACTAATGCTTGAAGTGGTATTGTTATTATTGATACTCTTGGAGAGATCTTCAGCTGTCAAAGAACCAAGACTAGTGGATTCTAAAGAACCTGGAGTAATGGAAGAAGCACGAGACTTGTCATTATTTTTGGGCGACTTTTTATTACCAATGAACCCCTGCATTTCCAGTTAGAGAACAGAGAAAGAAATTATCAAAATTATTCGAATAATAAACTTACCACAGCCATTAGATCTCTTGGATTCTACTGGAATTATTAAGAAAGACAATGGACGATGACGATGACAATGATGATTGTGTAGATAGCAATGTCCCAGTACTCTGTTGCGTGTTTCTTCGCAAAGAAACAGCAGCCAACCAGAGACAAAATATGCACTGTTGTAGTAATAGATTCACGTGGAAAGTAAACCTGCAATTTGTTGAAACCAAAAGTGAAGCAGAATATGTTTAGTGGCCAAAGGGTTGTTTGTCTTATAAAGAGACGATTGATGATGATAGCAGTACTAGTAGTGTAGTATGGCAAGTAATCATATGCGCTGAATACGACAGTTGTTTTGTGAATGTTAAAGCCGTGCGGTTGAGTAATGGAATTTAAGGTTTCATTTTGGCGCCCAGCGCTTAGATAACGTTTTTAAGCTCCATCACACTATAAATGGAAGAGACCCAGTTTTCGCCGATAACGATAAAGATCGATAAGCCTCTGTTCGAGAAGGGTCGAATGGTCAAAATTGTCAACTACAACTACTACATTTATTCACAGAGCCAAAACTTGATAATGTGTACTCTTCGTGTTGAGTGTATATAAATATAAGATAGATAGAGTTAGTTCATACTGTTCAAGATTTTCTTTACGGTTCCAAACAAATCATTGAATTCATCAATATCTTTACGATTTTTTGATTTTAAAATCTTCTCCTTCTTAATCCATAGAGGGGACTTCTTATTCTCCCAGCTTCTTTTCAGCTCTAAAACTGGCTGTGAAGACACTTCATCTGTAGGTAACTGCATTAATGTATCTATTAACAGTTTCAATATGCAATTGACATCGTAAACGTTGTCGTTATGTATCGTTTTCGTCCAATCATAATCATTAACATTTTCAATAACCAATAATGGGTCGGGATTTATTCCGCAACAATGCTCAAACAATGAGTCGTCATTGGGGTCTTGAATCAAGCTTTGCATCCATAAAAGTCTCCATATTGTCGTGGGCGTCTGTGTACACTGACTCAACTTATCAGAAAAGCTTCTCCACAAGACTAGTTTGCTCAAGATTTCATTTTTCAAGTCAGAGTACTGTAATTCTCTAGGTAATCCGTGACACGTTTTCAGTATCAAATCCAAGTACCTTGACCTAAGATCCATGGAATCTTCTTCGAAAATTAAATTGTAATCCCCCTTGACCACTGTTTCATTTTTATCAAATGAATCACGTTGAGGGTTCCCATCTTGATCACAAACACCAAATACCGCATTGACTGCAATTGGATTGTCTCTGAAAAGAAGTATTTCTATTATAGGTTGATTCTGGCTTACAGTTCCAACACCATAATCAGATTCAAGCAGGGAAATGTAAAATAATAAAAATGGTTTCAATGATGATTCCCAACGTTCAACAAGTTTAGGGTTATCACTTGACGATACAGCAAAAGACCATTCTACTAATGACCATGTATCTTCCCCAGTGCCCCAAGGATTAGGAAGCTCTATTTCAGATACGCCAACATCATTATCTTTTTGTGAACTGTCGTCTGATGAGGAAGAAAATCCTTTAAGCAGCTCATCCATTTCATCGTCTACTTCACTATTCTCATTTTCCTCGTTGTCACTAATACCAATTTTCCCTCTTTTTTTAGCCTTCTCATCACCACTGTCTTCATTGTCGGTTAACAAAATGTTAGTCGACTCATCAAACGCACTATTCCCGTTGGACTGTCTTTTTCTGGTTCTCAGCCGTTTGGTGGTTTGTAAATTGGAAGATAGCGGGCCTACTATACACGTTCGCAGTGCGTCAGCAAGCTCAGTATCATTACTACTGGCGGCTCGGAAGGAATCAACTATAGCTAACGACCGCTTGGCTAGTGATAAATCTTGGTCACCCGTCTTCGTTATCGTAGCCAATTTCTCTGTTACGGCCATAGACATTAATTCTCTGACATGGTATGACGAGGGCAACTTGACTTTAAGACTTGCCCGTTCTAATTCTCGTTCCAACGCTACTAAAAAAACCGAATACAACTTGTTTCTGTACAATTCTTCCAGGGCTGATCCGCTGTCGTCAATATCATTCAGCCAAACAGACATTTTTACCCTAGAATGGTAATTCACTGAAACGTATCCAGATTTTTCTGCAGACAGTAGTGATTACCTGATATTCTGGATTTCCATTGAACCTGGTTTACCTTCTTTCATTAGCGTGATGCTTCTTGTCTTTTATCACGAATGGCTTAAAAACGTGGTGGCCCCTGAAGAAAGTTTACCAGATCAGATCGAGAAATTTCAATCTAGTGCATGCACATTTTTTTTTTTGGCTTATTCTCATCCTGAACCAAAATCTACCAACGTTTTTCCAAAATGAGTTCAGACCTGAAAACTATTCTGAAGAGCACTTTGCGACAATTCCAGGATTTCCCAACTAAGGGAATCCTGTTTGAGGACATTTTACCTATTTTCCAGAACCCCAAGACGTTCCAGCTGTTGATTGATGGGTTCAAGAACTACTTGGCATCCCAGAACATAAAGCCCGATGTCATTATTGGATTGGATGCGCGAGGTTTTCTTTTTGGTCCTACTCTGGCCTTACAGCTTGGTGCTTCGTTTGTGCCAGTGAGAAAGGCTGGTAAACTTCCTGGTGAAACCGTGCAGGCTGAATACGTCAAGGAATACGGTAAAGACGTCTTTGAAATTCAAGCTGATGCTATCAAACCCGGCCAAGTAGTGGTTATTGTAGACGATATCATTGCTACTGGTGGCAGTGCTCGTGCTGCAGAAGAACTTGTTGAGAAATTGGGTGGTAAAGTAACTCTCAACATGTTCATTTTGGAATTATTGTTCTTAAAAGGCAGAGACAAACTTAATGCTCCTGTTTTCACCTTATTAGACGGTCAGGAATAATCTTTTAATCAGTATGTAACTTATTCAATATCAACTAATAATGTCCACTGGTCAGTTCAACTGTTTGGAATCAAATGTTGGTCAACGACGTATTATACACAGTATCCTAGCTATAGATATAATCAGGCATGTTGATCTCGATCGATCTTGATCTTGATTATTCACTATTCACAATGAATGAAGCAGACGAAGAGAACAGAAAAGTTCAAAAACTGTACACAAAGGGTACGTATTGTGGAATGAATTCACTTGCAATGAAACTAACAGAATAGAGAAAAAGGTTGGTGAAGGTACATATGCTATTGTCTATGTTGGTATGTATATTTGAAAAGAACGGAAACAAAAATAACAAGTAAACCCATTGGGTCCATCGTTCTAACAGTGATTAGGCAAACGGGTGGACACGGGCAAGTCAATTGCCATAAAGATGATCAAGACGAGCGAGTTCAAAGACGGGTTGGATATGTCTGCTATACGAGAAATCAAGTTTCTTCAGGAACTGAAACATCCGAACGTGATTGAAATATTGGATGTGTTCACATCTAACAGGAACATCAACCTGGTGCTTGAGTTCTTGCCTACGGACTTGGAAGTCATTCTTAGAGATAAGTCTGTTATACTAGGTAAAGGAGATGTTAAATCGTGGTTACTTATGGCGCTTCGAGGTTTGCATCATTGCCACCGGAACTTTGTCATTCATCGGGATTTGAAGCCTAGCAATTTCCTACTATCACCTCAGGGACATTTGAAAATTGCTGATTTCGGGTTGGCACGGTCTGTGTCATTGGGTAGAGAAAACCTTACGCCAACCGTTGTCACGCGCTGGTACCGTGCGCCCGAGTTGCTGTTTGGTGCTCGGCATTATACTACTGCTATTGATATATGGTCCATGGGCGTGATTTTTGGTGAACTAATGATCCGAACTCCTTACTTACCCGGTAGCTCTGATATTGATCAGATTGATGTGACTTTTAGAGCGTTGGGTACTCCTACTGAGAAAACTTGGCCGGGAGTTTCCTCTTTGCCAGCATTCCAACAATGGAAAATGTACCCTGCTCCTACAAGAATGGAATTAGAGTCCAGGTTTTTGGCTGCCAGTGAGTCTGCTTTGGATTTGATGGGCCAAATGCTTGAACTGAACCCCTTGAACAGAATAAACACTGAAAAGGCTTTACTATCACCATATTTTACGGAATCTCCTCCTCCTACCAAACCTGAAAATCTTCCTAAACGCATATCCGCAACATCCACACCAGGATCATAGCATATTCTCAACATACTCGGCGATAGCCAGAGATGCAGTCAGTCCGGGACTTTCGATACCAAGCAAGTTGACAAACCCGGGGAACCCTTCTTCTTTGCGGATAATGAAATCAGTAAATTTGGACGAGTCATTTGTCAGTTTCGGGCGGATCCCTGAATACGCTGGCGTCACTGCACTGGGGTCTATCTGTATATACCTTTGAATCTCTTTTAGAGCCTGCTCCAGGTTGTTTGAGTTTACCGTGTAATCATTAGCATTATCTACCCATTCAAGATCCGGTCCGAATCTGATCTGGCCAGCAAGATCTAGTGTCAGATGAGTCCCTAATGATGCCTGGGTAGCAGGACAAGGGTAAATCAAACGAGAAACTTTAGGAGTGCTCAACCCATAAGAAAAATAATTGCCCTTACCGTAGAACGCTTTCAAGTGTCGTTCATCAGGTAAAAGCATATTTGAAATATTGGGTGCCTCTAACCCGGCAGAGTTTATAATCACATCTGCTTTAATTGATGTTATTTCTTCATCGTTAACGTCTCCTGTATTTTGACAATTGAGAACGTACCCGTCGTTGTCATGTTCTATGCCTATGACTTTGGTCATTAAACTCACCGTACAGCCATTAGACTCCATAACGCCTTCCAAGTAGTTCATTAATGAATGTGCAGAGATTATCCCACTAGTAGGTGAGTTCAAAATCCCCTTTCTAGCGATAATTGCCGGCTCTTCCTGCTTAGCTTTTTCAATATCGAACCATTCCAGCGAAACGTCTGTCTCCTTCGACCGCTGGAACAGTTTATGCAAGTACTCCATCTCGGAATCAGTCTGAGCAACAATCCATTTACCGCATTTTTTCATCTCCACCGATCCATGCGATGTCTCGCCCAATTCGTACAGTAACTGTTTGCCCCTGATACACAACTTGGTCCGCAGACTGTTTGGCGGATGGTATATGCCTGCATGGATGACCTCCGAGTTACGGGAGCTTGTTTCAGTGCCCAGTGCTCCATGACGTTCCAGTAACAATACAGAGTTACTGCCAGATGCTGCAGACAGTCTAGCGGCGATAGCCATTCCAACGACACCGCCGCCTATAACCGCATGCGAGAAGTCGCTTGGTCTTACTTTAGGTACCATTAATACACAAGTTCCAACTGATGGAAAGATATATCTGTACACAATTACAATTGCCCGGTTGCTTATTGGTTAATTTGATGGTCGTACGTAAACGCAGCAGGGTCGTCCTATATAAAGTATACAAAGATCTCTCTCGGGGATAAATCGCCGGAACTCCGCTTAACTGGTGATCGAGACCTTAACTAAGAGTTAGTTGAAAATTCATCCTTTTGCAAATGTTTTTTTTCCAATTTATTCAGCTGAAAAATGATCTGGAAGAAACAAGTCAGTCCATTCGCTAGTAACTTGTTCAAGGTTCTACCAAAATCACAGTTGAAGAAGTACCTGTATGAGTTCAAAGTGCCACTGACTATCAGTGAAACGTTGAATGCGTACCAGGCGTGTTTAGAGGAAAATGAGCTCTCTAGCAAGATCAAGTCACATGATCTGATGACGTTGAAACGAGTCTTGGAGACTTATAGAAAACGAACAGGTAGGATTAACAAAGAGTTGGTTCAATTGGAAACAAGTCTTGTGGAACGGTCTGCTGAGATGAATAATAATGTCGCTATATGCATACTTGCCGGAGAAACTTTGAAAAACTCTGATTCTTCTCAAGAGGACAAAACTCATGCTACTAAATTGTTGACAGACCTTATGAAACTTGAATTTGCATATGCGTTCAAAGTATCAGCAGATATATCGTTACAAAGCGGGAATCCTTTAGTGGCATTGCCTTTGTACAAGAAAGCACTACAGCATTCAGTAGATTCGCCTAACTTTGAATCAGAATGCTGTAGAGCGATAGGTTTGATAAATATATCATCCAGAAACCTACCTGAGGCTGCATATTACTTTCAAAAAGCCGTGGACTTGGCCACTGAACTGACAAATGTATCAGACTGTCACTACTACCTGGGACAACTCTACGAGCAGGATAAACCTGCGGCAAAGTACCATTTCGAACAAGCTGCGACTGTAGGGTTCAAAGATTCGTTCAGTCCTCTAGGATTCTTGTTACTGAACTATTTCAATAACCCAAACATGGCCATAGAATGGTTCAAGCTGGGGGCAATGACAAATGACGAAACGTGCCAAGTAGGACTTTTTGACTCGTATATGCGGCTGGGCAACAAAGATAGTGCCAGAAGCATACTGGAAAATTCTCCAACTATCAGTAATTTAAGACCAAAGGCTGTTAGTAGTTTGCATGAGACACCTCCATCTTCTGGGAACCCAACTTCCATATGGTCATAATGTATATATTATTTATTAATTTTTTCAATCTTCTGTTCGGAATTTCCGGGGTAAACCACGTGACTTCCCAATATCTCTCTATTTTTTTATCGCGTAGTATCTTAATGCATTCGCGATCGACGTAACCCTTGAAATTATTTTGATCTTACGCGTTACACAATGAAACGGAAGCTTGAGACCGTGACGAAAAACACGACGTTAACGTCGTTTTTCCAGCCAAAACCGAAGGTTGCAAAGGCAAATGTTTCTAATTTGGTAGAGAAATCGTCCGTTGCCGTACAATCTTTTGACAAACAGAAATGGATCGACGGTCTTAGCCAAGACCAAAAAGACTTACTCGAGTATGTAACCATGATGACTTCCAATAACCCAACAGAACCAGCTAACTGACTAATTAAGGCTTGAGATCCGGACACTGGACGATACGTGGCTGGAGGTATTGCACACTGAACTTACCAAACCGTACTTTCTTTCGCTCAAACAGTTTTTGAAAACTGAAAAATCAAAGGGTAAAACTATCTTCCCTCTTGAAGAAGATATATACTCGTGGTCGCGGCTTACTCCTTTGAACACGGTCAAAATTATTATTCTGGGGCAGGACCCTTACCATAACGTGAACCAGGCCCATGGTCTGTCATTTTCCGTCAAGCCGCCTACGCGGCCGCCGCCGTCGCTGGTGAACATCTACAAGGGACTGAAAATTGATTACCCGGATTTCAAAATCCCGCAGACGGGGCTGCTGACCCCGTGGAGCGAGCAAGGAGTGCTGATGCTCAATGCCTGTTTGACAGTGCAGGCGCATACTGCAAACTCGCATGCCAATAAGGGATGGGAAACGTTTACGGAGAAGGTACTCCAAGCTGCAGTCAAAAGCCGTCCGGACGGAGTGTGTTTCCTTGCTTGGGGCACACCTGCTCAAAAACGGGTAGACAAAATCGCTCCGTCCAAGAACCATCTCGTGTTACGGTCTGTTCATCCCAGTCCGCTATCTGCTTCAAGAGGGTTCTTCCAATGCCAGCATTTCAAAAAAGCTAATCTGTGGTTGCTGGAAAAATATGGCCCACAGTCAGTTATCAATTGGGCCTTGGACCCGGACAATGTTATTGCCGATATCGCCTCTATGAAAAATAGCGGTAACCAAAAAGATGATTCTAAAAATACCCAG
Source organism: Groenewaldozyma auringiensis (assembly GCA_030574195.1). Classification (NCBI taxonomy): domain Eukaryota; kingdom Fungi; phylum Ascomycota; class Dipodascomycetes; order Dipodascales; family Trichomonascaceae; genus Groenewaldozyma; species Groenewaldozyma auringiensis. The sequence continues at coordinate 100,951 of JAJMEP010000035.1, forward strand.
AGGCAAGATGATAGTGAAAAGGAGAATGATGCGGAAAATGCTGATGAAGAAAGCAAACCTTCCGTTTAAACACGTTTATATACTATAACATCACCTCTTCGACGCCAATCTTCATGGAAATGACTGTTGAAAAACCGTGTATCCTAAATAGTTAGACACAACGCACATGTAAACACGAATACGCACACAATCACACTTACCTCTTTGTACTCCCCCTTAACGAAAAAATCTACTACCGGTGTCAGATTCTCGAAAAAAATATAATGGCTAGGTTCTTCTAGATCTTTCCCAATATTTGTTTCTAAAAACACCAACGGGTTATCGTAAAACTGGTCGGCCTGGTCAAGGTATCCCTGCCTATCGACAACATTCAGTGGAGGCTCACATGTCAAGAACCATGCAGGTATATCTCTATGCAGGTGGCTTTGCCATGGCGTTGAGTGGCACGGCATTAACACTCCTAGCGATGTTACCGACTCGTTTTCTCTCAGATACGATATCACATCGATCACACCTCTTTGGTGGAAAGTTGTAAAATACAGCCCAAGTGTCATGTTGAACAGCGCCATCCCCGTAAAAACTTTCACTCTGAGGCGATGCGTGACCAGGTACTGAGTGAATATCACATGTAGCAGCGGCACAAGTGGGTAAATGAACCTTGCTTCTTTATGTTTCAGTAAAGAGTAAACAAATACAACTGCTGTTATTGCAACTACTGGAAAACTCTTGCGGTTCTTGTATAGCCCTACCAGTGTAAAGGGCAAGTACGCTAGCAAAAGTATAGGCAGTCCTTCGACGATATAGTAGAATAAATGCGACGTGCCATAGAACTCCGACAGCGAATCAACAACGTTGAACTTCAAAAACTTCACCACGGGGAAACACAGCTGTCCGTAAAACTTATGATCCAGCACCATGTTGATACTAATAAACACTATCCCCACTAAGGCAGATACGCCTATAATTGCAATGCTTGGGTTACGGTACACGAGTCGTGACCCAAACAGTAACCAGATCAGCCCATTGGTGGGCCGTATTATGCACGACAACGCCGCAACTGCCAGCGAAATGGTGTACTTTGTAAAATTGACCCTTCCCGTAGGCCAATAGTAAAGAGCTATGGTCGTCAGCGCCATTTCAAGCGAATTGGCAAAAGTCCTAGTACTGCAGTACCAGTTATACCCCGAAAACAACGTGACACCAAGGGCCCATTTGGCGCTCCCGGGGACCATTTTTTGAGATAATTTGATATAATAATAGTCGCCTGTTCCTGCAATGACCCCCATAACAAGTTTGGGCATAACAACAACATCAATTCCAGTTATATCTGCTAGTCTGTATGCTAGGTAGAATATCATGGGATGTACCGCGCTGCGAATACCTTCCTGCCATTCCCACGTGAGGTATCCGTACCCGTAATTCAGCACGTGCGCCGGCTCAAGTGACTGCCAGTACTCGTCCGGCTGGAAGAACGTCTTAATGCTCAGAGCATTGATAACTCTGAACAGGACCACCAGGGCCAGCACAACCAAAGTCATTTGCAATAGTTAGATCACTCAAATCATGATGGTCGTCGTCGATCCAGGGACAAAATGTGTGTAGTGTGTGCGGATGGGTATTTTGGCCGAGAGGTTAATTTCCAGATGGCTTCGAGGCCCGATTTAATCATTTAAATTGTCAATCGATTGATGATACCAGCTCGAGGGAATGTTTTTTGCTAAGCTTGGGAATGATGAATCCAAGTCTGGTGAATCAGGTAGTTCTGCAGGTCAGATATTACGGAAAGTTGTCAGGAAAAAAAAGACCCCCAGTTTAACCCCCAAATCATCACCCAAACCGGAAAGAAAACGAGGTAGCTCCAATGAAACCAGTAGGAAAAGTAGGGACCCAGAGCCGGAACCGGAATCCAAACGGAAACGCAAAAGGCTGGTGAAAAGAAAAATTGACGATGTGGAAGACGAGGAAGAGGACGAATGGGACGAATCTAGACTACAATCATTAACAACACCGCCGCCAGTTTCCACGCCGGTTCTATCTAACCGGAAATGGTTTTTGGACGAGAGTGAACTTACAAATTTATACACTGCTCCCAAGCAAAATTTAACAGATAGTAGTTCCATTATCGAGACCCACATGTCTGATTACGTATCAGTTTTTGACACATTAACAAAATTCACGCTTCGGCTACCCTTTGGCAATGAAGAATACTATGCCGTGTATGCTAAGAGCAAAGAAGATACCGGTGCCTTAGATGAAGTCGATACCATAGTATCACTTGTGGCTGAAAACTTGGTGCCTGAATCATACGCGGGTCAGATTAAAGACCCTTCAATGAAGGACTGTATATTAAGACGAATCAGACGAGCGATAAAGGCCAAAGACCTGGACCAATTCCAAACTAATATCAAAGAATACAACGATCTTATTGATTCTTTAGTTGTCAGTAAAGAACTGATCAACCATGTGACACAGATCAAATCATTGACGACAAATTTCATATACGAGCTGTTGAATCAGTCATACCGTCGGGTAGTTTCACCTCGAGTAGAAGAACTAAGGGATTATGCGGCATTCTCCAGTAACGTTTATGGAGAATTATTACCTCACCTTGTCAGTGACATTTTCCGTAAAACCAATTTGAGCCCGGAATCGGTTTTCATAGATCTGGGCTCAGGGGTAGGCAACTGTGTTTTGCAAGCAGCTTTGGAAATTGGTTGCGAAAGTTGGGGCTGTGAAATGATGCCGGTTGCTTCCAAGCTGGGAATTTCACAAAAGCAAGAATTAGAAACCAGAGCAAGGCTTTATGGTATTTCCACAGGACCAATTAACTTATTATCAGCAGATTTTGTCGAAGATCCTCAAATTCCCAAAGTTTTACAAAGGGCAGATGTGATTCTTGTCAATAACTATGCGTTCGATGCAGAACTGAACACCAAACTGTTGCAAATGTTCTTGGATACTAAAGAGGGGTGCAAAATCGTTTCGTTGAAATCGTTTGTTCCACCTGGTCATGTCATATCCAAGTATAACATTGAATCGCCACTGAATATCCTTCAAGTTGAACACCTTCATTTTGGTCACGACAGTGTCAGTTGGACAACCGCTGGAGGTGACTATTATGTTGCCACTGTAAATAGATCACGGCTTGCCAGTTATGTATAAATATATATATGTATGATATTGTTTGTTTGTTTTTTGAGGATATTCTTAACTTGTAGATTTTTCATTTTTAGCATTCATTTCATCAGCTTCGTCGGATACTTTCCTCATCCAACGATCAATAAGCTCTTTATTTTCAAGCTTCAAATTAGCCATTTTCTGTTCATTGACGTTTAATTCAATCTGTAAGGATAAAATCTCGTCGTTCAAGTCCTGCAGTGCCTTTGTGCGTAACCCTGCTTCTTCAGAATGAATCTGGGTGCGCACTTTGAGCGTTTGAAGCTCCGCTGATACCTGTTCGTACTTGATTTTCAAGCTATCGTACTGCGCAGTGATCCTGTTGAGCTTCTCTGTCTTGACAGACACTTCATTGTACAAGTTGGCTATCTCTCGTTCGGTATCTCGGGTAGTTTTGGTATTGGTATTGGTGGTGCTGGGGCTGGTAACTGCAGGCTGTGATGCTCGTTCAGCAGCAGTCATGACTATAATTAGCAAACCATTTCCTTTCTGTAGTATCTAATCAAGCAGAATACATACATGCAAATGCGATATTATCATAATGTTTCTCAATCTTGTCTCGTTTCTCGAGACTTTGCAAGACTTGTTCTGTCCATGACATGTTGAATAAGGGTTGAAGATACGGTTATCGGAATTCCGCTCGATCGATCAATTATTATACCAGTAGTAAGTAATACTGGCTCGAATTTTTCACTACAATTGCAATAACCAGACCAACTGGTAATCCAATGGAATGTTTAAAAAGGTCTCCCTAGGATTCAGTTGTATCAAACATGGCACAAGGGGCAAGGTTGTTAGACAGTTCCATGGATCGGTGATACCACGGACAACCGATAAAGAATTTTTGCATCCTTTGCTAGTACAAAAGGCTATCCAGTTACAGACCGAATACGATACCATTAACAAGGATCTTTCAACAGACGTGGCAGGGTTCAACCAGGAAAAAGTCTCGCGGTATAACAAGCTTTCGCCGTTTGTGGAGAAGTTTGCGCGGTACCAGACGCTTGCGGGTGAGTACGCCGAGTTGGAAACATTGATAAATGATCCAGATTTCCAAAAAGAGGCCCAAGTCGAGATATCCAAGCTTATCCCCGAGATCAACACACTTTCCTCGGAGCTGCGACACGACATTGTGCCGACAAATGAGTTCAACGATAAACCGTGTATTCTTGAGCTGCGGCCGGGCGTAGGCGGCAAAGAAGCGATGATATTTGCGTACGATCTGCTGCAAATGTACCAGAACTATGCTATGCACAAGAAATGGGGCTACAACATCATGTCCATATCAAAAAACGAGGCCGGTAACGGGATAATAGAGGCTATTCTCAACATTGAAGCGCCGGGGTCGTACGAGCGGTTGCAGTACGAAGGCGGTGTTCACCGAGTACAGCGAGTACCGGAGACCGAATCAAAGGGTCGAGTGCACACGTCGACAGCCGCAGTGGTGGTTCTGCCGCAAATTGAGTCAGACTCGTCTTCATCACAAGGAGGAGACGGCGACGGCGAAGAAGGGTTTGCGCCGGGCGAAGTGCGTGTGGATATAATGCGTGCCCGCGGTGCGGGTGGACAGCACGTCAACACGACAGAGTCGGCTATACGTCTGGTACACATTCCCACGGGCATTACTGTGTCAATGCAGGACGAACGGTCGCAGCACAAGAACAGGGCCAAGGCGTACACGGTGCTGCGTGCGCGACTGGCTGAACGCGAAAGAGCCGCTCGAGAGGCTGAGGAACGGGCCAAACGGACGTCGCAGGTCAGCACCACAATGAGATCTGACAAAATAAGAACATACAACTACCCTCAAAACAGAGTGACTGACCATAGATGCGGGTACACGTCGTACCACCTGTCAGATATCATGTCGGGAGAAAAATTCGACGAAGCAATTGATGCTATCGATACGTTTAATAAAGAACTGATCTTGAAAGATCTCTTAGAAGAGCATTTGTAAATAATATTATTCATTATCTGTAATTTTATTATGGTAGTAGGTATCACTTGTATCAACTGGTATCCACTGGTATCACCTAGTATCTCTCGGTATTAATTGTTATTAATTGGTATTTTTGATAACGCGTAAGTTCGCGTATAATTTGGACTCACGCGTTGGGCAAATGTCGCGTCCTGACCCCAGACCAAGCTACAAATACGATCGATCGATTACTAGTGCAGACATCACTCTGGATAGGCAGCACGTTGAAGTAAAACCTGTGAGGTGAGACCCGGAGTTACACAGAATGTCAGCACAGCAAGATGACTGCAGTGAGCCGGTGAACAGAGCGGTCGCAGCGATAATTGAACCGGCATCAGAGGCAATTGACTGGAGACTGCAATCACTGCAAGAAGAGCAACGGACGCTAATTGAGCTACTTGATTACATTGGGCAACGTAAGTAAACCGTTTGTTTAGTATTGATAAGATACATTACATATACTAACCAAGCAAAGGAATGGAGGCATACAAGCAGTTCGAGGGCCCGTCGGTGGTTCGTGAAACTTGCGAGCAACTCAACAGTGCTCGTAAACGACTGGAACGTATTTCCTCGACGCTGGAAACTGCTCAGAAACGCATTGAAAAGGCAGAAAAACTGCTGGACCCTTGACCTATTTATTCATCTACTTATTTATTAACATATATACATATACTTCACGGTATCCTTTTGACTCAGTGACTCAATTGTAATTCTCGAATGACGTTTCAAAGAAATCATGGTCTAAGTTTTTTTTTCAGTTTTGGCACGTGACCGATCGGATGAGGGAAATAATGTGTGTACGGGCGTTCTTACACATGTTTGGCGTCGTATACGGGTATAAACGTGTTTACCAAAGTTTGAACTTTGTACCACTTACAATTGTCCATTGACATTTATAACATAGCCATATATGTGTCATTTTCTCATCAATCTGCTTTTTTCAAACTGTTAGATGAACACTAACTAGGTCTAAGTGTGGTATTGCTCTATATTAGCACTTACTGTACTGTGTAGTAGTAGTAACATAAAAGGTTATTTACTTCTACACTTTGTTTTGTTTCTCGGTGATCTGTTTGTTTAACTACCGTCGTGTACAGTACGGTGTACCACTACTACTACCTTCTTTTTTTTGGTTTGACTTCCACTATGGAGACTTTGGAAATCCACTCCAAGTCGTATCTGGTGAAATGGATCCAGGCTCCATTGAACTCGACTGTTGTTTGGCAGGTGCTTCCGCTGAAGAAGTCGATAAATTTCGGTGTGTATCGTCATTTGGGGGGCACCCCTGAGGCGGTGGATGAACTTATCAACCGACGACCAAGTGCGACGTCTTCCACTTTAAGTATGGAGGAACGGCTCAGCAAAGCAGGTTTGGAAAAGATCCATTGGTACGGGAGATGCAATGCAAACGAGCCCATCAGGGGCAATTTTGAAATCCATGGGCCTGGAACTGTTGCTTTGGTTTTTGATAACACTTTTTCCAAAACTACAGCCAAAACGGTTCAATTCAGTGCTCGGGTAGTCGTTGAGAACGATACGAGACGTCCGTCTGTGGTTTCTTCTCGCCATCCGTCTTCATTGCCTGACATCCAGTCTGGAACTACCGCTGCTTCTAGCCAGTCGGGCAATTTGGATCCGCAAGTACCGTACACCGGATCGAGTATTGTGTCTGACGGAAGATACATTTCAGGAATCATGCTGAAAAAGCGGCGGAAAAAGTTACAAGGGTATGCCAGGCGATACTTTTCTCTGGATTGCAAGTACGGGGTATTGAATTACTATCTTCGTCAGAAATCGTCGTCGTTGAGAGGTAGTATGCCTATAAAGCTTTGCGCAGTTACTGCTTTGGAAAGTACAAAAGAAATAATTATCGATTCAGGAATGGAAGTATGGAGTTTGAAGGCATTAACGCCTGATGATTTCAAGACATGGATGACCGGTTTGGAAGCTGCTAGAGACGCTAATGAGGATGAGGAGGACGAAGAGGATGAAGATGGTAATGTTGGTAGCAGTAAAAATGGATTATTAAATGTACCGTCACCATTGTCGATATCTAACGATGACACTTTATGGAGTAGAGTTGATTCGTCATCTCGTAAGTTGCAAGATTTGCTTCAAATTGCTAGACTGAAATTTGAATACTCAATCAATGATAATAAGTCGCTGCAAAGAGCACCGTCATCAAGACGAAGAAACAGTAGGGCTGAGCCACAAAATTTACCCTCCGAATTAGATGTAAGTGAACTATTGGACTCAATTGCATCCATTTCTACTGAACTACAATCTGTGGTTACGGCAAGGTCACTGCAAGTAGATATGGCTAAACGAAGGTTATCACAAGATGTGGCCAGTGTAGCTTCTGATGAAATGTTTTATGATGCGGTTGACGACGTGGTGTATCTTGACGGAGAGGCTGGGCCTATTGAGGAGGATAGTTCTTCAATAATTGGCGGTGGATCAAGTGGATCAGATACAGATAGTTTTGTATTTGATGATGAAAAGCAGCATCGTATCAGTTTGAAGAAGCTGGCTGATGAATCTTCGGTAACATATGATACTGACTTGTATCCACTACCGTTTGATCCTGTCAAAAGACGTGTAACGATTCCACCTTCAGCTACAGAACCTCCTTCGTTGATAAGTTTAATGAGGAAAAACGTGGGTAAAGATTTGACTACCATTGCCATGCCTGTGGAAACTAATGAACCACTAACGGTTTTACAAAAATACGCAGAGATTTTGGAATACTCGGAATTATTAGATGAAGCTGCTAAAACTGACGATAATTGTTGGAGTGTACAGTTAGTGGCTATTTTTGCCGTTTCCAATCTATCAACAGTGCGGTCTAAAGAACGGGTGTTACGTAAACCATTCAACCCGCTATTAGGAGAGACTTTTGAGCTGGTAAGAGAAGACAAGGGGTACAGAGTTTTAGCCGAAAAGGTTATGCATAGACCACCGATAATGGCTATAACTGCTGAATCTGAGGACTGGATTTTAAATTTCACTGCGCATCCTCACCAACGGTTTTGGGGTAAAAGTGTTGAACTTACTGAGAGCGGGTTTGTTCAGGTGATTTTCAAGAAAACTGGTGAGATTATTGAATACACGCCGCCAGTGACATTTTTGAGAAACTTGATTGCTGGTGAGAAATACATTGAGCCGGTTGGTTCGTTTAATGTTGTATCATCTGAGGGAACAAAGGCAACGGTTGAGTTCAAAACCAAAGGTATGTTTTCCGGGCGAAGTGAGGAGTTGACGATTAAAGCCGTTGATGGAGCTGAAACTGGGTATCCTGTTGAAGTTGAAGGTAAATGGACCAGTGAACTTGTTTCAGATAACGGGAAGGCCAAAACTGTTGTATGGAAAGTTGGCAACCTGATCCAAGATCCTAAAAAGCATTACGGGTTTACTGAATATGGCGCATCATTGAATGAAATAACCGAAATTGAAAAAGGACATTTACCACCTACTGATAGTAGATTACGACCCGATCAACGATTATACGAAAATGGGAATAATGCAGAGGCAGAACGATTGAAACTGAAATTAGAGGAAGACCAACGTGTTCGTCGAAAGGAGTTAGAAACCAAAGGCGAAGTATGGAAACCACAATTCTTTACCGAAGTGTCACCAGGTGTTTATAGACCAATTACCGGGCAGGACAGTTACTGGGAACGTCGTAAACGAGGTAACTGGGACGGTATTTTGGAGCTGTATAAACAAGAATAAGCAAGACCATCAATCAATCTAAGCAAAACAAAATGGGACCAATAGTAAGATATATCTATAAATATAGATTGTACATTTAATATTATGCTTCTAAATCAGTTTCTATTTCAGATTGCAAGATTTGTTCAGTTTCTTCTTCTCTATTAACCATGAAAAATGCCCAGCCAACCAACCCTGCGCCTAGTAAATACAACACCGACATTGACCGGCTATTCAAGATAATATCGCCAATCATAGACAGGGGGATAGTTGCACTAAGTCCAACAGTTACAACCAAGGGGGAAGTCATGAACATTGCCAGTACCCAGAAGTAGTCAGATACGACTATAGAGACGGCATTAATGATAAGCAAGTTCCAAACAAATTGTGAATCTGGCCACCCAATTTTTTCAATTCCAGTACGCGAAAGTATCAGCAAAAAGGGCCACAAAACTGCAAAATTGAACAGCCCAGCGAACCCAAAGAACAGCTTGGTGTTTATCCGAGACTCGTCGCCGACTTTCAGTTTCAACAGTGTAGTATAAATACCGTACAAAAAGGCACTGCCTAGCGAAAGACAGTTCCCTAAAAGAGCATTGGGAGGTGCTTCATTGTTCTTCTTATCCACATTAGTGATCAAAGTGATGCCAATGGCGCTAATAGCTAACGCAACAGCCTTTTTCACAGTGAAACGCTCAACTCCGAAAATCGTGCCAGTCACCAAAGTGAAAAGACTGCTTGTGCAAGTGAGAATAGTAGCACTGGACACGCTAGTGTAGATGTAACTAGCATTATTGAGCAGGTTTGACAAAAACCATAAAGATGCAAATTGAGCACTGAAAACTGCAGTTTCGTAGATTGTAAGTTTGGGTAAATCAGAACTTGATGGTTGTTCATCTTGATCACCCAACAATGGAGCGTACTTGCCCCTAGATGCTTTACTCCACACGGACCTTACCACCAGAGGTATCAGATACACTGAGAGCAATCCAGAGTTGATATAAGTAATGAAATATGGTTTGTTGTAGTCAACAGACATGGCCTAAATGGTTTTGGTTAGTCAATCTATGCTGCTTATCAGTGGTTTAGAGAGGGCATTGCCCGTTTACAACTTACCTGCACCATGAACCCTGACGCTACCCATAGAACCACCACTACTGCCAGCAGTACCAGGCCTATGTTCCATCTTACGACGGTGTTCCTGTAAGCGGTCGCGGCCTGCATTTTGCTACGGGGCCTATCTTGGACAATAGAGAAAAAAGTTGGACAATTGCAATGGTAACTGGTGGTTACTCATGCTACGAACTCGGAAGTTAGTAACTAGTTATCTTTGGAGCAGCGGGACGGCTCCATCGTTAACTTTAACTTTATATGAAAAAACAATCTCAGCCGTGCCTGAAATATATACGGCAGGTGCATGCGATACCATTCAGTGTATATATATGTGGCCGCAGGCCCCCCATAGATAATTATAATAGAACTGTAGGGCTTTCACAGCTACTATTGCCCCTAGGTCCCAGATAGACCTTTATAGGGACACTTCTTTGATATAACTCAAACGAACGGGCTATTTCTTTAAGCCTTATCAAGTAGCAAGCTGGGTTTGAGAATAGAACTTAACCCACACAGGGAATTACTACGTAAGTTACTTAAGTTAATGACTAAGGCTTACTGCTATTACTTAATAAATCCATAGAACTCTGAAGTGAATTACTTATGATATATACCGCTAGTGATTTATATTCCGCTTGATTTTTTATTGATAAGAATAAAAGAAAGTACGACGGACAAAGTCAGACGAGCTTGAATGAATAGCTTAGTCTATACCGGAACATGCTTTAAAATCTTGTTCGTAACGCGCCGAATAGCCCTTTGCCCTGGCTCAAGTTCAGACTCGTCGGCATCAAAAGGCTCGATCCCTAAACTTCTGCGACCATCAAGAGTCAGAACATCTTCCGTCTTCCCTCTATCCGAGAATTCGCTTTCACAAGCTGGAAAAAGGTCATATTCATAAACATAATCCTTGGGCTTAGTCCCCTTTATAAACCCTTTTCTGGTGTCAAGCAATGTATCAATATTGTATTCGCACAACGGGTTTTGCGAGATATACATCACCGAAGAGTCAGAAGTTCCAGAATGATGCTTATCGACCTCATGACAGAGATCTGCATGCCAAAGGACAAAATCACCGGGCTTGACATAAGGAATGCTTATGACAGTCTCATGCTGTTGCAGGGATGAAAACCATTCCCTAGTTGGGAAGAATTGCCCCGAACCAGGAGTCGCGCCGTGAAAATGAGAGCTTGAAAGATCCAATTCACCCGCATCGTTGAATAATGAGCGCAGCAAAATATATGGAGTGGCATATTTGAGGTCAGGAAGAAAACGAATAGTTCCCTCGCCTGCTGATGTATTGGACATGGACAACCAACCTTGTAATGTTCTAAAGGTGCCACAGGTGCTACCATTAACACTTTTGGACTCATACAAATCCTGGACTCCATATAACCTCCTATCTATGACCCAAGGGTCCCAATTCTCCCAATCTCCTTCAAAAATTTCTTTATAAACATTTCTGTACCCCGGATCCTCCCATCTTTCGATCGAGCCAGAATCAAGATGCAGATTAAGCGTCACATCCTTTCCAGGGTATCTTATTCGGAACCTATCTGCATAAACGATATAACTATCCATGTCGACCATCTCATTTTTATTTTCTAGTGTCCATGACTTACCTAGGAGGCGCATCATTTGCATAACTTCGGGATGGCTTCTGGCTTCGACTTGTGCCTTAGACCAATGCACCAGCCAGTTACTGGGTCCAGGACTAGGATAACCTCCAATTTCCGGGTGCTTTTTAACATACTCTTTCAAACTATCTTTCCATTTTAGAGCCTGGTCTTCGGAAACAACCCCTCTCACAATAATACAGCCCCGTTCCTTGAAAAGCTTTTCTTGCTTAGGCGGCAAGCGGCCATTCTCCTTCAAAGCGTCCCACGAAACATCTGGCACATAGTTGGGCCCTTCACTAGCAATTTCTCCCATTTTAGTACTCATTTCATTAATGAGTCGAATCCAAGAGGCCTTGACTTTCTCCTCATTCTCAGGTTTAATGAGTGAGCGCTTGACATTAGCATATCTTTCACCTAACTCAACGGCTTGAAGAACCATTTTCAACGCTTTCTGAGGTTTCACGAAGATACCATTAGGTAAAAAATCCAAGATATATATCCCATGGTAGGGGATGCAGTAACCCTCCAATTAGCAATTGTGTAGCCTGTTAAATTAACCTGCGGTTAGCCTCTGTACATAGCCTACATAGCCTATCGCGACCGTGCTCATTGAGCGTGCCTTTCTTAAATCTGTAGCTACAGCCCCCTCCCCCCCTCAAAATGCTTTCCTTTGGCAATCCTGATATTACATGTAGCATTTATCCATTGGTACTTAGTTGCAACAAATATATGTTTCCACATGAGAAGTTTCTGATGCTCTTTGTACTTGATGATAATAGTATCATACAATTATAACTACGTATATACACCGGTACGGGTACCTTCTTATCGATTGATAACAAATATTAATTTTTCGGTGATCGGCAGTGCGGTTAACCGATAGGCTAGTGGTTATAGCGTTAGCTATCGATATCTTGGTAATATTAGCGGGTGCTTATAAGGGATCGCGGGGACCTAATCGTTAATTAGTAGGCAAATAGCATTGTAATAAGAGCCTATCAGTATCTTTTAACCGTCGTTAACCTTCCTCCCAATGGCATTTCAAAGAAGAAATCGTAACCCTTGCGAGGCCTGTAAAAGAAAGCGCACCGGGTGCCATCGGGAATCGCCTAACAAACCATGTTTTCTTTGTTCAGTAAGGAACATAAAGTGCATTACTATCTCCAAGCGCACCAAGAGTACCATTACGAGCTCAGATAAGACCTCGGTACAGGAAAACAGTAGCTCTATCCGCCGCGGAACAGATTCTCAAATATTGGAAGTTTCTGCGGGTGGTCCATCAGTGCCAACAACAGAAAGCGACGATGAAGAGAAGGAACCTCATGTAGTACCAAATTTATCAGAGGTTGGCCTTGATACTATTGGGAAGTTTAAAACGGTCTTTTTAGGATTCAGTGGTGACCAGAATCCATGGCTATTGCGTGAACATCAACACGAATCTTCTATTTTAATACCCCGGAAAGGGTCATCAGCACAACTGCAAAATGTATCTCCTAATGAAAACTTACCAGTATTCTTCTCTAGATTTCCAAGCCACTACTTGGACTCGCGGCCAGGTGAATACAAATCAGATGCAGTACGAAAAATTGTACAGCCATATGGTGAAGCTCTCCTTCGAACTTATTTTTCCATAATTCATCCGACTTTTCCTTTATTTTCAGTGAAGAGATTCGACGCACTCTACCAGTCTGGGAGAATGACTGCAACGTTACTTGCTGCAATATATGTCTCTGCTATCCCATTTGAATCATCTACATCTACGTTGAGGCATCAGACGAACAACTTTTTTGTTTTGAGAGATTTTCTTGCAAAAGCCCTGCCTCTAGAAAGTCGTGCAGGGACTTTACAAACATTACAAAGCATGCTTTTATATCTCCAAATAGAACCAGAAATTATAAGAGAACCAAATTTCCCGGGTCATTGGATTCTAACAGCATCATCTGTGGCACTAAGCCAGGAACTAGGACTAAATCTTGATCCCACTAATTGGTCCATACCATCATGGGAGAAAAAGGAGCGCAGGAAGCTTTGGTGGCTTGTATATGTGCAGGACAAATGGGAGAGCCTTGGCTTATCCCGCCCTAGTCATATTCATGATAGTCAGTTTGCCATGCTTACCCTTGAAGACTTTGAAGAAGATGAATCATTTATGAAAGATCCCGGTATCACCCGCCATGCTGCTGGACGCTATATCATTGCTCTCTGCGAACTCTCGGTTGTGCTTTCAGATGTACTAGACTTGTATTCAGTAAAAGCGATCATGGCAAGACGCCCTAGAACTTTGGATATTTCAAAGGAGTTGTTAGCACGGGTAGAGGACCTTGTTTTGCGCAATTTTGGTGATGGGTATGGTATAGGCATATGCTCTGCCTCATTTGTTGTTGCTGTAGCTACTGTACGGCTATCTATCTGTTCAGCAGTGTTATACCACGATTCAGTGTATAATACATATTTTTCTATTTCGGATGAGGCCTTTTCGGCTGCACTTGAGGTGATTAGGTATCTAAGAGATATGTCTATATCCAGTATCAATGGACCATGGTGGAGCTATTCACGTGTAAATTTCGCCATTGTGGGATCTGTAATTATTTCATTTTATATTTCTAGCAAGGTCTTAAAGGATGATTCCAAAGACTGGCTAAACGTTTTGACGGAATATCATAATTTACTGAAGACTTTTTCAAAATTACACCAAGTGACGAGACTTGCGGTACTTAGGTTTGAAAATTTGTTATCAATTGTTAATTTAACAGAAAACTCTCAGGATCAAGCTACCAACAGGCCGCAAGAGTTTTTTAACCAAATCAAGCTTCAGCACCATAGGGCCAATGGGATTGATGTTAATATCAACAGGGTTAATGAGCAACTAAGTTCTCATTCAGATTCCCATGTAAGGACGAATGAAGAAGAATTGCGTGGAGATGATTTTGGCCTTTTTTTTGATTGGCTCTCCCAAGTGAATTTAAATACTACTGATCTTTAATGCGTTAGAGTGTCTATATATTTCATGAATTCTATCAACTTTTCGTCTTCGTACTTGGAAGAGACGAGTTGAAGTGCAAGGGGTGCATTTTTGAATTTTGTAGTATCTGTATAGAGAGTGCTTTTCACATATTTATCGTACCTGTCATAAGTATAGTTCGGCACATCAATATCTGGAAAGTAACTGGAGTTGCTATATGCCGCTCTAGGAAGGTCTTTCATCGGGTCAACCATGCCTATGGGAACAATTCCTGCAGGATACCCAAGCATATTGAACACCGCGGACATGCAATTTGATGAGTACTCCCCATGAGGCGCTGGTGGATTGGCGCATGCTGGCATAACGAGGACATCAACATCAGCAAAAAAATCCTTATATTTCTGACTTAATGTAGCCGCTTTAGTATCCAACTCATATACTTGATGTAAACTCATGGTGGGACAATGGTCGGAGCCGCACACACGCTTAATGCAAGGCTCACCACTGGCCTCAATTGATTTGCGGTATGCTGTACACCCTTCAGAAATGTACATGGAAAACACAGTAGAAGTAATGTCTCTATGTAATGACCCGACCTCCTTTTTAACAACTGTGTACTTTTTATCATTTTTTACTTTCAATTCAACTTCTTCAAAAATACGTTTCATTGCAGGTGTGTATTCAATTATACCATCAGATGGGATAAATCCTATTCGCAAAGGTTTTGACATATCTGGATCTCTCCAGGGCAAAGGTGCTACTGAAGGATCATCAAAATTCATACCAAAAAGGGTTCTCATGTAAAGCTCAACGGCTTCTATATCATTAGCCAATGGCCCAACCGCGAATCTAACCCATGTAAGCCCTTTAACTTCCCCAAGACTCGCAAGCCCCTTGGTAGTAATACGACCCGGCGTGGGCATAAACCCATACACTCCAGTAGATGCTGCAGGAATTCTGATTGACCCACCGGCATCAGTCCCCATACCAATAACCGAGCCTCTCATAGCTACTAGGGCAGCCTCACCACCACTGCTGCCACCTGCTGTTAGAGATAAATTATGAGGGTTCAACACTTTACCAAATACATTGTTGTCACTTTCTACAGAAAGAAGTCCTTGAGCCACATTGGTTTTTACTATTGGGATAGCTCCTAATTTTTTATATATCTTGACCAGCTCCCCATCAGATTTGGCTAGCTTTCCTACTTCCGATATGAGGCCCCATGTTGAATCATGACCTTTCACTTGAAATACATCTTTTAGTGAAATTGGTAGACCATGAAGTGGCCCCATAATCTTCCCCGACATAAAAGACTCGTCTAACAGCTTAGCTTGTTTCACTGCTTCATCTAATAGGAAATCCGTCAGGCAGTTTGTTAGTTGATGCGCAATCGCAGCTCTTTTGCAAAATGCAATAGTTACTTGTAAACTAGACCATTCCCCCCGACCTAATTTTCTTGATTAACTGGATAGTGGGAACTTTCGTGATTTCAAGCTCAACATGGGTCAAAATCGAGTCCAAATACTTTTCAGCATACTGCAAAGCGGAGATATCAGAGTTATCATTAACGCGACTTTTGTCAACATCAATCTTCCATTCTTCTGGTATGGCGATCGCAATTTCTTGACGACGGTTTTCAGCTATCTCCTGCCAGGCCATTGCAATAAACGTTAGGGACAGACGACTACTACCTACCTGGCTCCATTTGTATTAATATAGAGCCGGTATTGATGACTAACTGCATGATAAGCCAATGAACTCTGTTTGTTTATAGTGAGTTCTTTTGATAATAGTGCAATGGTGCGCGGTAGCTGACACGGAGAACTATAATCTATTGCTCCGCGATAGGCTATAAAATTTGAACTTTATTGTTGATAGCCCGCGTTAAAATTTTAAGATAGCCGGCTACGACGTTGATAGAATTTCTGAGTATTTACTGCTAGATAAGCAAAATTTCACAAGTCGATGCTTGCCAACACAACAGCATGGTACTTTGACAATTCCTGTATATATATTACCATGGATTCCAATCTTGGAAATTTTGATTGAAGCCATATCAAATACAGTATGGATAGCAAGCTTCTCCCATTCTCTCCGCTGCCCCCTCTCTCTCCGAGGAGTAGAACTGGAATCCTTTGCATGGCTGCAATTGTAGCCATCATTAATCCCACTGCAAATGGTTACGATGCTTCAATGATGGGGTCCATTCTCGCCCTAGATCAATACAAAAATCAGTTTCATCTTAACGAGCATACTACAGGACTTAACAATGGCTCTATGTTCATAGGTTTATTCTTGTCTGTACCTCTTATTAAATACTTTTCAGACACTTTTGGAAGAAAAAAGGCTATTTCTGCAGGTGTAGCCATCATGATAGTAGCTGTTATTATCATGGTAACATCTGATGTAGTTGGCCAGTTTGTTTTTGGCAGGATTCTTTATGGAATTGGTGCTGGCATAGCAGGTGGTGCAGCACCGACATTAGTTGCTGAATTGTGCCCACCTGATCTCAGAGCACGAGTAATTGGTGTCTACCATAGTTGCTACTATGTAGGTTCATTGATAGCTGCGGGAGTCACGTACGGTAGTATGGATATTCAAAGCAGCTGGGCATGGCGGCTACCTACTTTGATTGTTATTGTGCCGACTTTCTTGTGTTTTGTTAATCTTTATTTCTGCCCCGAATCTCCAAGATGGCTAGTTATGAATGGGAAAATCAACGAAGCACGTGAGATCCTATTAATCCTTGAAAAAGATGAAGAATCTGCCGACAGTTTTATTCAAGAGGTATCGCTGTCAATAAATGCAGAACTGTCGTATTATAACAGTGCTACTGCGTGGAAGGAAATGATATCCTCGAAGGCTAATCTACGACGAATACTAATAATGTGTTCGTTGGGCCTGATGTGTGAGCTTTCAGGTAGTTCTATTGGAACATTCTATTTTACAGTTTTACTGGAGCAAGCTGGTGTAAAGAGCAACTCTACTCAGCTCAAAGTTGCAATGATTAGATCAGCATACTGCTTATTATGGTCAATTATTGGTTGCATGACGCTAGATGTATTAGGAAGGAAGCTACAAGGGTTTCTTAGTATGCTTGGAAATATTGTTTCATTATTTTTGCTCGGTGCTTTGATCAAACTATATGGTAATTCTACAAATATATCCGGACAATATGGCGCCGTTGCAATGATGTTTATCTCTGGAGGCGCATATTCATGGTGCTTTACCCCACTACTATCGCTTTACCCCACTGAAATTTTTCCCAATAGGACTCGGGCTCTCGGAGCGTCTATATTTTTTTTCTTCGATAATGCTGCAGGAATATTTTGTACTTTTATGAGCCCTATTGGTATGAATAACAAGTTCTACATGCTCACTGGAGCATATGATATTCTATTTTTGCCAATGATCGCTTTCTTGTGGGTAGAGACTTCAAGAGTATCTCTTGAAAAAATAGCGGATCTATTTGGTGATGGCGAAATTGCGGCAGGCGTGCTTGAGATAGAGGCATCTTCATCCGAACGCGAGAACATAATTGTTTCTCCCAACAAGATGTAACACTACTTGTTCTGTAATGCAATAGTGATACACCAGTATCGATATCAATATCAATGTTAATGCCAATGCCAATGCCAATGCTAATGCTAATGCTAATGCTAATGCTAATGCTAATGCTAATGCTAATGCTAATGCTAATGAAGAGACTTGCACTTAAAAATTCTAGAGTTATTAGTTTGCTCATGCCTTGGCGAGCGTATGTTCTTGTCTCCCAACCCCTGGCAATTTTTCAGAGAATTCTAAAGGCTATACTTTGACAATTGTTGATATCTGAGGTGAATAGATTATCATTATCCGACAGGTACATAGTAAACTGACTGACCCATGCCGTAATATGTCACCTTATAATGACTGGCAACTTCTATCCTGTGAAAGAAATCTTATTTTTACAAAATGGAATTACCTAACCCGCATATCTACTACATTCTACGTGTCCTTATATAATACCATTATAATTATTAATCCGTTATGCCGTATATATATGTTGAGATTCCTCAATCGTTTCCGGTGAAAACGGGCCTAGTTGTTGATGATCGATCAATACGTGGAGGCATATTTATTTATGTTAGTTATCTAGCATTTAAATGGAACAACCACGTACTTAAATATTCAAAGAGAACACTTAGTAGAAGTTATGAATAAAAACATACGACTTTATTCATGGCGTATTCAGAGCTCATATGACTCTATTCAATGGTATGCACATGGCCAGAGCTCATATTGTTGGTTTGGCCCTAATAGAGTATCACGAGACGGGCACCGATGTCAATTAGTCGGATCGGTTGTTTTACAAGCACACTGAAATCTTAACAATATATACGTATACAGAAAGCGATCGTGACCGGGTTTAATTAATTAAACACCAATATTGACATATCAACAACATTAATTAATTAGGTCGGTCATCTTGACGCGTTTCAAGTGCAAACCACCATCTGTGTCAGATCACACCTGTGGAACTGGAAGGTTGAAAGACAAGCCTCATATGGTGTTAATTTATACAAGAAGAACTATTAGTTAAGAACTCTACTTTCACTCTTTTTCCTGGTTTAATAATTTTCAAATTTAATAGTATACCATGTTCCCGTCGCCAGGACGCGGTGACGATACTAGCTACTCGTTTCCCCGGAGACCCAACCCGAAATTCACAATAAGAGGTAGTTCCCGTCTTGCAGAAATAGGACTGAACGGCGTCAAGGAGAATGAGTTTTCATTTGATAACTTGGAACAACTGTATAGTAAAAACATTAATACTGGTAGATGGGGGTTAATCGATGAGGATGAAAGCGATGAGGATCAGAGTGAAAATGAAGAAAGTGAAAACGATGAGAGTGAAAGTAATGATAGTGGAAATGATGAAAGTGAAAATGATGAAAATGAGAATGAAAGTGAAAGTGAAAGTGAATACGAATATGAAAATGAAAATGACAGTTACAACGACAATATAAGGCGCGACCCCTTTCGTGGTCGTTTTTCAATTGAAGATTATGAAAACGATTCGGCAGATACAGATGGGGTAGATCCCATACTATCACAGATTTTTGATTTCATTGTACTAGCTCTTTTGAGAACATTCCGTTTCATTAAAGCGTTTTCCAAGAACTGGGCCTTTTTGGGACGAGTACTGGCTGTTTCGTCTTGTATATTTATTATCTTTTATTCCCTCTCATTGCCCTGGTCGCCCTTCAACAGCAATTCAAGACCAGACGAATGGGACCCATTAACAAAAACTACCCATGTGGCTACTCAATTGGAGCCTATTCTTTCATATCAGAGCTCTTCTTCCAGCTCATGGGTCGACTCCTTGACATCTAAAAGTAGTAGTACCGCTACCACTACTAGTGCGCCTGACATCCCCAGGCCTAGCCCGATAATACATACTCTTGAGAAGGTTTCTGACATTATGAGTCTCGAGGGCACAACTATTGATACTCAATTGAGTAGTTCTGTTTATGAATGGACGCTTTTCCGACACTTGAAATCTTTCGGTCTACCTAGTTTTGGGTCTACGACTTTTTTGAAATCTCCCACTTGGCCAAAATGGGGCAATTGTTGGCCTTCTCAAAATTCGCCGTTTATTCTGGCAATGAACTTAGATGGTGCTTACGATATCAACTCGGTTGCAATACTTCATTCGTCTAGACGGTTTGATATTAAAGAAAAGCAAGTTCCCGGTTCATCAAGAAATGTTTCTGTGTGGATTGAAGTTGAAAATAAATCCAAACGAACAAATTTACAAACTAATTTGAAATCTTTTGCTAAAATGGATCAATTACCTTCTAGCTTTGTGAAAATTGGCCAACTCCCATTCAATAATCAACAGTTGGCACAAGTAGACGATTTACCTGAAGATTATAGGCGAATGCATATTGGGGTCAAACGGTTAGCTATTGTGATAACCAGTGAAGAAGATACCAAGGGGAATGTGTGTCTATACCAGCTGAAAGTGTTTGGAGCGAAATTTATCTGAATTAGCTTGGAATGTAAAAAATTTGTTCATTATTAAATATAATAAATTATTATTAATCATTAGCGAGGTCATGGTCTCAAGAAGAATAGGAGCAACAGCAACAGGAGGTAGTGTTGCTGTTGTCAAGTCATAGATAAGAATAAAGATTAGGAGAGTTGAGAACTTGTCTTGCTCTTTGAATCGCCTTTACAGCAACGCATAAGTCATGTAACCTACAATCTTCCCTTTCGATTGGTTTGGATGCTTGTTCATGTAAACTTTCATGTAAGTTTTCATTTTCCTTTTGTAGAGAATCTCGTTCCTGTTGTACAGTTTGTAAATCGTCTTGTAATTTTTTCTCTCTCAGTCCGTATTCCTGGATTAATGTTTGTATCCGCTCTTCCAAATTAGCAGCCCTTTCTTCAGCGGCACGGACTTTTTGGTTGGCCTCTTCAAATAAAGAAATGGACAAATCTTCAATTTGCGACGTCAATGCTGTTTCTCGTGTTTCTGTATCTATCCTCAGCTGGCGCTCTTTATTCAAATCCGTTGTTAGTTGAGAGTTTTGCGTTTCCAGCTGGGAAACAAGTGTTTTGTATGATTGGATATCCTCTTCGTTTTCCACTATAGGTGACGAGGGATCATAGTTAGTATGCTGGGTGCTTTGCGATAGATGTGAAAATAGCGAGTTGAATGATCCAAAACTGCGTTTCTGGAAGTGTTCTGTAGGAGATGAGGAAGATGCAGCAGAGGTTGAAGATAGCCTGGAAGAACCAGTCGACTCTCTAGAGTTCGAGGCGTTTCTGTGGCTTTGTAAGGGAGAGCTTGCTTCATTCAGCAGAGTTTCGTATCTTGACCTCAGTTCATCTAATTGTTCTTCAAGGTTTGCAGCCTTGTCGACTGCATCCGTTGCAGTGTTTGATAATAAACGGATCTGGTCTTCCAGAGCCTCAACGCGTTCCTTGTCTCCTTCCCTGCCGGGACGCACCAAAAACCGTTTCGACGAGAACATGTCTTGATGCAGCTTGATAATACCAGAGTAAAGTTTTTTTTTTCTCTTGAAGGATTACTTTGTAAAACAAACAAAAGTGTTATATATCTGGCAATTGTAAATTGAAATAAACGGAACGACGAAAACCAGAACCAAAATACCACACAACAAAGGTCTTTTTGGCGAAGCGTGTGACTCTCCGGAACGAGGAAGATGAAGAAAGGAGTAAGAGAGGAGAGAGCCAGTATATATGGGGAGATCAGCCATTAGTAGATGGACTACCGGCCGGATCATTGGCATGCAATAAGCTGCCGAAAGCCCCAATGAGCCAAAGCTAGCTAGCTTAGTACCGGCAGATCGTGTATATTAATTAGATCAATACAGTGCTAGCCAGCGGACGTACGTGCGTGCGTGTACGCGCTGTACCGGTTTTCCACGTACCCGAATGCATGTACCCAAATATCAAATATTTTGCAGTACAAGAAAGCGGTTTCCGAGTACCAAAAAATCCACCAGTCGAGAACACAAACGCGTATAAAGCTTGGTATATTAAGGGGTAAATTTAACGTTGTCCGTTGTTATCCAGTACTGCAATAATATAAACGCGGGTACTGAGAGAATGAGGGATCGAGATTTAATTAATTCAAGATCATAATTGCTTATTCTTGGAATTAACGCGTAAAGTTTCTTTTTTTCTTCTACCCCTGGATTCCGTTAATTAATTAATTAAACACAAATGTATTTTTTTTTAAACGCGTCTCGGTTGACGCCCAAATATAACATAAACGCGTCCACTTTCGATTGACTAGTATTCATTAACCAGTTCCGTGGTATCCGAGTGGTCTTGTGACTCGCCGGAATGTTCGGAAACTCTGGGAGTAGTTGAACATAGTATATAGTACCAGAAGCGGCCGATAGGGTAGGCCCCAAAAATTTGAATGTGTCGGACATGTCATAAGTAGTTCAGCCGGGTAGCGACGCCCAATAAAGACAGCCCCGTCGGTTCAATTAATGGAAATCTATCCTCATGACCATGGTACCAATGTTGGTTTCATCAATTGCAATATATTGTTTTTGTAGCTCTCCATGTATACGTTCAATTGAGTAATTGCATTCATGAGTGGGGCCTTGCAACCTAGCACATGGCCGGCTGAAAGTAACTTAAGCATCTACCCGGCCTTCAAGATATTGCGGATGGCTCCTCATTATCCGTTACTGGTCCCACTTGTACCGCATTTTCACTAAGAGTGTGATTATTGTGGTGTAGTATGGTATTTTTCACCCCTAGTGATAGACCACATGTCACGTGAACAGAATGATATCAGCGTCAGTAAGTATTCAAAGGCCTCTAGGACGTTCCCAGTACTATTTTGATAAATTGATACTGCAATGTTCCAATATATGCTGTATTCAAACATGTCATGTAGTGCCTTTTAGTATTGCAGGTAAACAATTGGATTTGATATGCCTATTTGGGTGCAAGACACGGCTGTAAACAAAACGACGATGCATACAAACGGTCAATTACCCCTGAATGTATCCAAATTTAGATTGCATTGAGGTCCTGTGCATGTCTGTATTGTACCTTCTGAGCCGTTTGTCTGGATTATCATTGACGGCTTTTTCTTGGCTTTGATAACAGATTATGCTTGTCAGCTAAACAGTCCGTCGTTTTGATCCAATATTCGAACTCAAAAATACGTATTGACTCAAACCGTCAACTTTTGATGTGAATAACATGTAAATAGCTTTAACTCCTTTCACATTCTTGGGCTCTGAGCTCTTTTTTGACTTTTTAAAGTATCAATGAATGATAATCTAATGTGCTTAACCCGTGCTTTCCTGCTCAAATAGCACAAAATCAACATACATCACCTTATAATCAGTAGAACCTCTGTTTAACTTGAATTCCATTTTTGAAAACACTTAATTCTTCTATAACTTTCATTTTAAAATACTTTATCTTAAAAAAGACGTTGGAAATGCTTTTGGTAACGCGTTTTGTCGCGGTTTTCTAACAAATACAACGACGAGTACAACACGTTAAATTACCCGATTAGGAGGAACCAAAACATTCAAATCAAAGTTAACCGCCAATTTTAATTCTGTTAGCATTTTAAATTTCGAGATCGATCATATTTTTTTTGGCAGCTTACGAAATTCAAAACATCATCACCAACAACAACAAACCGTGTTGTTCTTTCGCCTTTCAAGTTACTCCATCCAACCATTTATTCCACTATCATTCCCAGCTATAATTAACCTGTTTCTTGGATACTGAAACTACTGCTGTGACCGCGTTGCCGCTGCCATGACGACAATACACGTCGACAAGGAAAACAGCATTGCTGCGAGAGCTCCTGCTCCTCCCAAGACACCCGGCGCCAAACCGTTGTCAACAAACAATAACAACAACAACTTCCGCCGTGACCGCATTACCCCTACAAATGGCGATGGCAAGGGTAAGCTTGTTACTCCTGTCGCTGCTGCAAGGGTTCCGCTAGGCGGGAAAGACAAGAATATCACCAGACAAGGTGATAATAACAACAATAACAACAACAAAAATAACAAGAATGGCCTAGCTACTATAAGGAAACCGACCGTTTTGAAGGACGTTTCCGGTACTGTTTCTAATAGGCCTAGACAGAGTTTGCGGTCAGCAAGGAAATCTGCGCAAAAACCGTCCGCTCAGAAACGGAATTCTCAGCCACCGCCATTACAACAACAACCACAGGAACTAGAACAACAACAAATCACAAGTAATATTGATATATCACCAGATGAGCTGTTCCCCGATATGCTTGAGTTCAAGCCAGATGTTCCTCCTCCTTTGGAAGATCTGTCTTCAGATTTCATTGAACTTGATTATCAAGCAATAAATCGAAATGCAGGACCTAGTATTTATATTGATACTGTGGATGCCACTGAAGGTTTAGAAGTCACGGGTGAATGGAAGGACTTGAACGATACTTTAGATGAGCCGGTTTCATTTGATGAACCAAGTTCTCCTCCTCCGTCTTCTCTTCCTGTTCGACGTAACATTGTACGGGCTCCATTGGGTATGAAGAATTACATGTCGTCGACAAAGTCTGCTGAGTCAAAGAAACGCGAACGCGTAATATCTAAACCTCAGACGACAACGACGGCGAAATTAAGCACTTCAGGGTTGACTGACGAAGATTGGAAAAATCTTTTGGATTTCTAATCGTTTTTATTTATATAGTAAAGTGGTTTGTATGCATTATTTACAAATATTAACATGTTAATAACTAAAAAGAAAAAAAGAAAAAATCATCGTTCTTTTACTTTTCTTTTCACTGGGTCGCACAATCATTGGGATCCCTTGCGTTATCGAAAAACTCGTGGAAGTTCGCATCAAACTCTTCGTCATCACCTTCAGCGTCTGATTCTTGCGGTAAATCCTCCACAGTTTTCACCGTGTAATCCACATCATCTACTTCCTTTGCCTGAGAAACAAACTTCAGCGATGGGTTTTCCGGTAACAGGTCTTGTATTTTCCGCAGTTCCCCGGCTTCAATGTTCCATCCACTTTTGGGAAACTCTATTTTGACTAGTAGGTACAGTTTCCCCTTTGAATCTGTGGTTTTCTCTACCGGTAACCCTTCATCTTCTACTACTAGCACAGAGTTAGGTTCGGTAACTGTGCCTGGTGGCCGGGTTACTTTGATCCCTCTATTGTCCAAATGATCAAGCACCACTCGTGAGAACCCACACAGGGCTTCAGCCAATGATATGTTTATCTCGGCTATTAAATCATGCTGGTTCAGTCTACTGAACACTTTATCGTCTTCAACACGTACTGTGAATATAACGTCGCCGGGTTTCTTCCCGTATGCCTCGTCAGATTTTCCCTCAAATACTATAGTGTGGCCCTCTCTTGCTCCTGGAGGAACGTAAACTTCTAATATAGATTTCTCGTCAACAACCTTAGATCCATGGCACCTCTTGCACTTATCCTTGTCTCTGAAAACTTTCCCTGTGCCCGAACAGTGGTCGCATTCGACGGGGATACTGTAGACGGTGTTGTGCGGTCCTCTACTCAGTTTCTTAGAAAACCCTAACCCGCTACACGAACTGCATTCTGTGTCCTTGGCCTTGGGTTTGCCTCCTCGGCCTTTACATACCGAACAGAGCACATCTCTAGTGATGGCCATCTTGAATATTTTACCCTTGTAGATATCCCGCAGCGTCGCTTTTATGTCTAAGTATGCGTTTTCGGTGGTCTTGCCTCCAGATCTGCCGGCTCCGTACCCAAACTCTTGGGAAGCGTAAGCACTACCATCGCCTCTTCGTCCTCCAGGGCCTCCGCCAGGTCCACGGGAGAACCCGAAAAACTCTGCAAAATCTTCAGGTCCAAAATCCCGTGGGCCTCCGCCAGGTCCTCCACCGCTGCGGTACCCAAACGTGTCGTACGCCTGTCGCTCGTCCTCGTCAGACAAAATCTCATAAGCTTCGCTGATTTTCTTGAACATTATCTCAGATTCCTCTCGCTGGTGCTCGGGCACTTTATCTGGGTGATACGACAGCGCCAGCTTTCGGTATGCCTTCCGTATCTCCACGGAGCTGGCGTCCCTTGACACGCCCAGTATCTCGTAGTAATCCTCTATTTCTGCCATGATTTTGCGCCCCCTGTGTGGAATCTCTAGGAATATCTAGGAATCTCTAATGTGTGTGTTTATTGACCAGCCCGCAAACTGAAAGGGTGGCGGTAGCTTGATTTAATCGCAATAGTGCACTAAAGCAAAACGCTGCAACAAGCAGTATAAAAAACAAGTATCCTGGGAGACTTGACAACCTCCAAAGGGTGTGAAAATGATCCAGCGACTGTGGGTATCTGGTAACGTTATACAGTCAAAGACTTTTCACAACACAGATACACATGTAAATATATTTTTATTTTGTACCGATCGATAACGTTAACGTTTATCCTGAAACTTTTGTTTTTTATATAACGAATCGTCGGTAAAAGAGTGTTATACCTTGTAAGATTACTGTGAGATACCGTTGGATACCTGTTGGAAAGCGATTCTCAATTGGCTGATATGGAGTGATGTACGACTACATGGATTCCGTACAGAAATGCTTTTTGGCGTCTAGTAACTGGAATGAGTCCAATTCCTACGCTTATATCACTGAAACGGCTAAAAGTACGTATATACCGCCCGTTGTCTTCGTTTTTTGAAACTTCAAAAGCTTAGTTGGCTAACAAAGAAAAACAGATTTGATTGATTTCAAGATCCCCTCGGGTGCAGTACTGAAGATATCTTCGCAGTCGACACCTAACTCTTGCTCATCGTATTCGTTCTCGAACCTTGGTCTCGCCAATGGATCGATCTCGTATTTGTACAGTAATGAGCCGCTGAGAGATCTGAAAACGTCCAGAGAAATACCGTTACAGCGCGTGGTATCAGGCTACAAGCTGCTTAGCCCGCTGTCGAGACCGCTTGACGACATTTACTTGCAAGTATGGAAAGGCGGTGTTCGCATAGATACAAAACCGTGTCTGCTTTACGGGAGGTTATATTTACCAGGGTCGAGTCTGGAAGCGATGCTTATTAAGCGATTATCGTCAAAATTCCAAACAATTGTCAAATGCGTCAGCGACTCGAGACTTAAAAACGACGGCGTAGTACGTATTCTTGCTAAAATTTGGGGTTTGTACGCTTTATTAACCTTATAGGTGACTATCAATTTCCAGAGAGATACTGGCCGGTTCTGCCAGGAGTATATATACAGTACCCATGAGTCACTACTAGGAATGCGCGGTCTGTACAATGTGAATTACAAGGCGCTGGTGAATAACCCGTCGTCTACGGCATCGAGGCTGTCAGTCGGGTACGAGGTGTTTTACGGCGCAAGCAATAAAAGCCCCGGAGTGTCTACAGGGCTGAGGTATACCACGCAGTCTGCATATACGGGTACTCCGCTAACGCTGACGTTTGTGTCTAACCCGCTCATGGGCCACATATCCACGAGCTATGCGGTGTGCACGACATCGGTGTCGTCGTTTGCCAGTAAGTTTGATTTCAACGTTTATTCCTACGAAAGCGACCTGTCTATAGGTTGCGAAATCTGGGGTAGCCGTAACCCTGATCTACCTAAAAAGGAACCTCCCGTGACGACTACAGTAGAAGACGAGAACCTATCGTACGTTCTGAAAGCGAGCACCAGTCTAAGTTCTCAGACTTTTAAGTTTCTTTGGGAAGGCAGGTTCAAGGATTTCTTGGTCAGCACAGGTCTGGGGTTCAGGTTAACCGATATGGGTCCTCAAACTACTACATTTGGTATTGAACTGCAAATGTCATCATAACGTGTGTATATATCTATGTACAATAAATTATTTATTCAACCACTGTCGGCTGGTTATCTTGAGACTTTTTGGGTTCATTAGTATCAGATGGTTTATCACTTACTGGTTTATCACTGACTGGTTTATCACTGACTGGTCTATCACTGACTGGTCTATCACTGACTGGTTCGTTATTATCGGGTTGGTCCGTTTTATCGTTAGAACCTGCATTGCTCTGGCTGGCCTCGCCATTACCCTCGCCATTACCCTCGCCATTACCCTCGCCATTCGTTGGATTCTCGTTACTTAGTTGGGTTGAATTCTCTTTGGGTTCTGCTGGCTGCCGTTCCGTGTTCCCTTCTATTTTCACTTCGGTCTTCTTGCGAAACGTTCTTGGCCCAGTTTTCCGTGGTTTGTACGGTTTCCTGGGGACGGCCGGTCCTAACGTTGGTAACCTCGGCAAAGCTTCCAGTCGTTCTTTGAATTCTGTATCAGTAGCATCTATTTGATTCCAAACCACATACTCGTCAGCACGGTCACCGTGGGCAATTATATCGCTCATTTTCTGGTACACTTCTTCGTACTTGTTGATCCCGCGTTCAAACACTGGGATAGCCTTTACTGGAACATCTCTTATAGTCATAGTCAGCGGTGTATAAATAAAAACGTCTTGTGGCGGTTTCTCTTCGGCCGGTTCAACCCGTCGTCGTTTTTGCTGTTTCCTTCCTGATTTCTGTTTCTTTTCTACCGGCTCTGGAACAACTTTTTTCTCCAGGTGCAAGAACGAAGCTAGTATATCTCCCTCAGGTAGCATTTCCATAATGGTATCCTTGGGTAAAATGTACCGCTGTACAGGGTTCTCCTTGAACTCAAACACCAAAATGACCCGTCGAGTGTTTTTCCTTGGCATGTAGTTCTTGCCATTCTCATACAACAACGCTTCTTCGTCGGGTTCTTGTTTCAGTTTGCGTGAGGATGCGGATGCGGCAGCGGCTTGTTTCCGTTTGGCAGCAAGTGCTGCTGCTTTGGCGGCACGAGCAGCTTCTGCGGCCTTGGCTGCCTCGGCTGCGCGCGCAGCTTTAATGGCTTTGCGTTCGTCGCGTATATCCTTTTTGGCCATTGCCTTGGATTTACGACACACGGTCTTCCACTTGGTGCCCTGCGTGGGTAACCCTTCCGCAACTCGTTTCGCAATATCCACAAGCTTGGGGTCTTCGTCTATGAATTGCTGGATATACGCTAACGTCAACTCTTGCAGCTCGGGGTCGTCGTCTGCTACTCCGCCTGGGAGCCGTGATGGCGTATCAGGTTTATCAGACTTCTGAGAACTTATTGAATCGTTCCCTGGTTCTTCATCTATTCTGCCGTCTTTTTCGTCTGGTTTTTGATCTGATTTCTCATCCTTGTCATCCGTTTTTTCATCTGATTTCTCATCCGCCTTGTCGTCTGCCTTGTCATCTATGCCATTGGCACTCTCGACATCTTCCATTTTATCTTTTTCATCCTGTTCTTTCTTCTCTTGTTCCTTCTTCTCTTGTTCCTTCTTCTCTTTCTCTTCTTTTTCTCTTTCCTCTCTCTCCCTCTCCTCTTTTTCTCTCTCCTCCTTCTCTTGCTGCTCCCTTTTCTCTCTCTCATCTCTTTCCAGCTTTTCCTTTTCTTCTCTTTCTTGACGCTCCTTTTCCTCGGCTTCTTCGTCTTTAGCCACAAATATCTTCACAGGAAAAATATGAGGCCCAAGTACAAACGAGCACTCGCACAGTTTGGTTACTTTGTCAGTTTTACCTTCTTTGGTTTTACCCTCTTTGCCAGGCTTAACCAAGTACTTTTGGAACATTGTCCCATTGAGCCAGCCCAGTCGCGACTTATACAGCGAATGCAGCAGACTCTTGGACTCGCGCACAGACAACGGGTTATCTATCAGCGTGTAGTCGGGCTGCTCGTTCCCGTAAAGCAACGGTAGCCCATTAATTACCGTATACGGGTAAGTTGTATCAGTTTCGTCTCTGATAAAGGGAGTGGTGAACTTGGGCTCGGGCGGCTCGTCCACCAGAAACTTGGGCTTCTTCTTGTATGGACCACGTTTAATACCCAGCCTGTTGTACCCTGACTTCTTAACAGGCTGTTCGCCGGTTGGTGTCTGTGATTGCGACGGTGCTTGCGGTTGTGGTGTTGTTACCTTGGAGTCTGCTGGTTGTTGTTTTTGTTCTTGTTCCTGTTGTGATGATGATGTTGTTGTTGCTGGTGGTGGTGGCGCTGCAGGTGGCTCAATCTTGGGCTCTTCCTTGAGCTCCTCTTTCTGCTGCTGTTGCGCTAGCAGACGCCGCGACACGCGTCTATTCTCAACGGTGGCCATGCCGCGGTTATTATGGAAATTTCAACCTGGCAATTGATAAATATATTGAAGATGAAATCAGAATGTTAGTGCGGCTGAGTACTGGCGTACTTCCGAGAAAAAATTCTGATCATCTTTAATGGCGACGGCGACTGTGTGTACACACACGCTAAACCGCGACTACCAGATTAGTGACAAATTACACAATATATTTATACGCGTTAAATCGTATATCGATCTGACCTTTTTTTTTGCGCCCACGCTACTTTTCAAGGTCCCTGTTGTACCGCGTTTCACTCCGGGATGGCTCCAGCTAAACGAGTTGCGCTGAGTGGAGCGAACGTCAAGACGGAGCGTGTGGTGAAGAGAGTGAAAACTGAAAAGGCTGTTGCTGCTTCTGGCTCTCCTGACGAAGATACCGCTCCTGATGCCGCCGCCGCCGGAAATAACGAATCGTCCGCGTCGTTATCAAGTGAAGATAATACTCCTACTAGTAGTACTACAGCGCGTTCAACTAATGGCCATACTGATGCGACCAGTGCGTCTAGTTCATCTGCATATGTTCCGGATAACCTTGGTAAGTTTTGGTAGAGTTGTTTTTTTTGTGGTTTCTGGTTTCTAACGGTTTAGACAAATTCAAGCCTGGATCTATTATACGGGTCAAAATGGTCAACTTCGTCACTTACTCTGAAATCGAGTATTACCTTGGACCGTGTCTCAACATGATTATTGGTCCTAATGGTAGCGGAAAGAGTACATTTGTCAGTGCTCTGTGTCTTGGGTTAGGCGGTAAGCCTGACCTGCTTGGTCGTGCTAAGCATTTATCAGATTACATCAAAGTCGGGTGCGATACCGCTAAGATCGAGATCGAGTTGAAGGGGTTCCCAGGGAAGGAGAACGTGACTGTTGGACGGATGTTTTCCAAGAATAGCAAAGACGGTGCGTCTACTGTGTGGAGTATAAACGGGCACCAGACCACCCAGGCGAAAATGTTTGAAGAGATTGAACAGTTCAACATGCAGATCAGTAACTTGTGTCAGTTTTTGCCCCAAGACAAGGTAGCTAGTTTTGCTCAAGTTTCGCCTCAGCAAAAACTGTTAGATACTGAGCGCGCTATAGGGTCTCAGGGGATGGTAGAGCAGCACGAAAAACTTATTTCACTCAGTGAGGAAATCAATGTTCTTAGTGAGACCACTAAAAGCGCTGAAGCTAATCTTGCTAGCGCACTAGCGTTGTTTGCCCAGAACCAGCAAGAATTAGAAAGCCACCGTGCGCATGAACGAAACCAGGAGGTGTTTGAGAAGTACAAGAAGGCTATACAGGTAGCTAGACTTGTTGAAGTTAAGAGCAACAAGGCCAGTTTAGAGGCTGAGTTGCGGAATATCGAAGATACTATCAAGAAATCCAAAGAAAGTCTGAAAAAGGCTAATGACCGTAAGGATAAGGCCGAACAAATGAATCAGGAGCTTGACAGTCAGGGCCAAGAACTTGAATCTGGGATTGCTTCTACCAGTGTCAAGCTACAAAGAAAAGCTGCCAGGCTGGAATCACTACGTAGTGATCTTAGTAGAAGCAAAGAGGCTATCATTGACAGCAAAACGCGTGAACAGGAGTATAATATGCAAATGACAAAACACCAAAATATAATTAACGAATTACAAGAAAGGCTTAGAGAGGAAGAGGCCAAAGACCCCGATGGAAGTATTTTAGAGTCTTTGAAACAAACTCGGAAAGAGATTCAGCATAAAGTAGAAAATCTCAATTCGGAATTACAAAGCACTTTAAGACGGGGTACTGATTTAAGGTCCAAAGAAAAATTGTTGAATGATAAATTGATGACATGCAAGCAAACTTTGGAAGAAGAGCAGTCTGTTTTCAGTAGACGGCTGAATGCACTTTACAGGATTGATTCTACAACAGCGCATGCAGTCAAATGGTTACGGCAACATAGAAACGAGTTCAAGATGAGAATCATTGAGCCTGCATTTTTACTTTTAGATGTGGCTGAAAGAGGCTTTTGGCTACCAGTAGTCAATACTATTAATGTATCAAATTTTTTGGCATTCACGTGTCAGTGTCGAGAAGATTATGAGAAATTCTCTAGAATATGTTATGATGAAAACCGATGGAATAGAGTGAAAATCAGGGAATACTCAAGAGCTATCCCACCGTTAAAACCGTATTTAAACAGGCAAGAACTGAAAGAGTTGGGGTTTGACGGGTATGTTATGGATATGCTCAAAGTTGCTCCTCGAGACGAACCGGTACTTAAAATGTTACAATACGAAGCTTTGGTTCAAATGATACCATACTCACGAGATAATCAACTGGGGCCCCGTGAAATGGAACGGTTGGAGCAAGTAGTTGATAGTCACGGTAACCTTGTTATTCGGCAGTACATTTCTGGCGAGATGCTTTTCCGGGCAAGCAAATCACAGTATGGTAATCATCTAGTTACTACCACTTCTGAACGGTTAAGGAAAAAAGTCCCCTTTAAAGAACTGGTAGACCAATCTATTGATCAGCGTAAAATTGATGAACTCAAGCAAGAGATTTATGAGTACGAACAGGAATTGGCTGACTTGAAATCGCAGATTGAAGAGCTTGATGGCGAGTATGGTGATTTAAGTCGTGCCAAGGATGAAGCTGAAACTGATCTCAGTAACGCTCGACATGAACTAGAAAATTTCCAAAGCCGGCTAACAGGATTGACCAGATCTATCACTAACCATGAAAGCGCCAAAGAATCATTCAGCGATAAACTTGAAGCCGAGCTAAGTTCGCGTAACGAACTTCAACGAGCGGTCAGTAAAGCTGCAGAAGAGTTACAATCATATATTAGGAACGTGTCAGCGCCAGCAGAGGAGATAGTTAACCTGGAAAAGGCCCAGATCATGATAAACCTGAAGAAGAAAGTATTCGTGTATGAGCAACGGATGTTTGCAGCGCTTACCCAAGATTTCGATACTGTGCTGAAGGAAAAACGCGACAGCATTATGGAAGAGCTTGCCGATATCCAAGTCCGAGTAAACGACATGAAAAATATAGTGCGCCAGATCCCCAGGGCTGAACTACGAGAGTGTCAAGAAATGGTTAAGGGCAAAAGCGTGGCGGATATCCAGCGATCACTTAACGCTGCTGAAGCAGAACTGCATTTGGACGGTAACGTTGATGCCCAGAACAAGCAGCGGCTAGAAGCGCAAGAGTCCACTTTGAAAGAACGGATAGAAACGCTTACTGCTGATCTGACCACCAGCAGCGAGAAGCGCGACAAGGGCCAGCAGGAGATTGATGCTATCCGCGAAGTATGGGAACCCAAGCTTGACGAGATCGTTGGCAGAGTTTCGCAAGTTTTCAGCCAGTACTTTGACGCTATAGGGTGCAAAGGCACGGTCCAGGTGGGCAAAGACGGCGGCACGTTCAAGAACTGGACGCTGGATATCATGGTTAGTTTCCGGCCGGACGTGGCGCCCTTGCAGGTGCTGTCGGCCAACCGCCAGTCCGGCGGCGAGCGCGCCGTGTCCACGGTCTTGTACCTGATGGCGCTGCAAGGGATGGCGACTGCCCCGTTCAGGGTAGTGGACGAGATCAACCAGGGCATGGACCCCAAGAACGAGCGTATGGTGCATAACCGAATGGTGGACGTTGCGTGCCAGGAAAACGCGTCGCAGTATTTTTTGATCACCCCGAAACTGTTGCCCGACCTGAGGTACCATCCCAACATGAAAGTGTGCTGTATTTATTCAGGTGTAATGGTGGAAAACAAAGTCGCCGTGTCCAATATAAGCGTACGCAACGTTGTTGCCTTAGTCAAGGAACTACGAAACCGACAGGACGACGAAGACGATGATGATGATGATGATGATGATGATAATGAAAGTAACGAGGAGAATATAACCCCGCAGTAAGTATTTACATTAATATATATTCTATCTTTTAAATATGTACATATGATTACTCATTTACAAGGTCTAGCATGTGCTTTACCCGGGATATGCATACGGGTACAGTTAGCGTATCCATTACTTGCGGAATAGATACCCCTGATACTGATCCAGTAAGAGCGGCGCGCAACGCTTTGAACGCCACGGGTTTCGTATACTTATCAGCTAGTGTATCACAAATAGATTTTGATTCAATATCGCCCTTCTCCAGCAATGCCAATGCCTCGGATAGTACTGGTTGGATGGTGGATGCTGATCCTACCGATGTTACAGTTTTGTGCTTATCTGGCCGTGGTTCGGTGAAAAAGTACCCTAGCTTGGGTACGAAATCTGTCATTGACGATAACGACCCG
The DNA here is from genome assembly GCA_030574195.1 of Groenewaldozyma auringiensis. NCBI lineage: Eukaryota > Fungi > Ascomycota > Dipodascomycetes > Dipodascales > Trichomonascaceae > Groenewaldozyma > Groenewaldozyma auringiensis. Next base: position 135,451 of record JAJMEP010000035.1, read on the forward strand.
CTCCCCACTTGGAGCACTTGCCATAAATACTCGTCTGACGGGTGTGCAGGTACACCTTGCAGTAACTCTTTGCACTGGGATAAGATCTGCGGATCTTTATCGTGAATCTTTTGACGAAGGTAATGCGAATTGAAAAAATGTAACTTTTTGTAGTCTACTTTAGTGTTCCCCTTCGTCAATCCTTGCAGCGAAAATTTTTCCGTTAACTTTTCCAGGTCCAGTACCTCTGACGTCGTGGTGCCGAACCCGCCTTCTCGTGGTGGTGCCCAGCCTAGCAACGCGACAAAGTTCACCATAGCCTCTGGCGAGATCATTGACTGAGAAGCCATTGCCAGAACCCCCGAGTCGCCCATCCGTTTACTCAGTTTCTGGTTAGAGTTGCCCGTCAGCAGCGGGATATGCACAAACTGCGGGGGCTGCCATCCGAAAATGGTGTACAGCTCCACATGTTTCGGGGTAGACCCTATCCACTCCTCGCCGCGGATAACGTGGGTGATCCCCATGAGATGGTCGTCGACAACGCTGGCGAAATGGTACGTGGGCAGCCCGTCCGACTTCACTAGGATGGGGTCGTCGTACCGGGTATCGTGCGGATTGACTTGGATCTGAAAATTGACTTCCCCGTGGAGCAGGTCGGTGAACTTGGGGTACGTCGCGGGTGATTTCAGGCGTATGGTATAGCTTTCGCCCTTGCTTGCCCTGTCGTCGCTCTCCTCTTTGCTCACGTGGTGCAGGCACTTGCGGTCGTACGACGCGAGCGACGGTGGGTGAAGCTTTTTGGCAGATTGGGTGAGCGTATTCAGCCTGTCCTTAGAGCAAAAACACCGGTACGCGTGGCCGCTCGCGACCAATTCGTCAACGTACCGTCGGTATATGGCTGTGCGTTGCGACTGCCTGTACGGTCCATGCGGGCCTTCTACCCCTGGTCCCTCGTCCCAGTGCAGGCCGGCCCAATGTAGCGAGTCGTAGATATTCTGCTCGGCACCTTCAACTAGCCGCGCTTGATCCGTGTCTTCTAGTCGTAAAATGAACGTTCCCTTGGTGTGTTTCGCCCAAAGATAATTGTACAATGCAGTTCGCAATGACCCTAAATGGATAACCCCTGTAGGAGAAGGTGCAAACCTAGTTCTAGCCGGAGCTGGAGGTGACGATGGGGGTCCATTATTATCAGCAGTAGCAGAAGGTTTACTACCGAAAAGAGAAGTCTTTGGCTTTATTAGAGAGATGGTCGAGTATAGTCTATGGCAACCTCGCGAGGGTATCACTGGCAAACGCATGAGTATCTTGCAGTCTCCGAGCGAGACACGACGTCGGTATACTTTTGATAAATATCATATGGGATATCCCCGAGGAGACTTAAGATCAGTATTGAGTACGCGTACGTGCGAGTTCGATCAAAAAAAGAGTTTACGTACTTTACTTGAGTCTCTGGTCGACCTAAACTTTTTTTTTCCTGAGTACCTTAAAAAGCCAATCTGGAACTTTACACACTCACGCTCTCTACCAATTACATACTCGAGATTGAAACCTCAAAGCAGTTATCATTTGAATTTTCGATACTTCAAGTTGTTTTGAACTATTCGGGGACTTCTAACAAGGTTTTGCATAGAATAGAGGAACCCTCCAACCGAAAACAGAAAAAGTAAAACTACTACCAACTTAACTAACGTCGTTAAACACACTGGATCTGTGAAACGATAGAGGAGAGGTACGGTGCTTTTTTTTTTTTGATATTTTGTGAAACTAGCATATCAAGCATTTTTTATTTTATTTGTTATTATTTATTATAATGAGCTGGTATAATGGGTCAGTGTACCCTGGCGTTGCACCTTCGCCGTCCAGTGACATGTACATGTCCGGCGGCAGCGGCAGTGGCAGCGGTGGAGGTGGATATACAACCAGCAGTTCAGGAGCCGGATCAACTCCGTTAAAATCTTCATGGGCCAAGTATAGTGCGAGTCGGTCGTTTGATTTCGAGGACGATGCAGAGTTCTGTCCAGTGCTAACCGAGGAGGATATCACCATGAACCGGTACGCGAACTCGCAATTGGGCTCGTACTCGCCGCTGGGTGCCGGTTCGCGTGTTAACACTGGCCGAGCAGCAGCAGCAGCAGCAGCAGCAGCAGGATTGAATTCAGGGTTCCCCAATGTTTCAGGTGTCATGGGTAACGGAGGTACCACGTACTACGGTAACGGCTACAGCAATGGATCGCCGCCGTACTACCATTTAACGTTAGTGGATGGAGCTAACGGTGGTAACGGCAATGGCAATGGTAATGGCGGCAACCTTGGTGTACAGACTGGAGTCAACCCTCCGTATATGGGTATGCCTGTTGATCCCCAGGGGTACGTCACCGGAGGCGGTCGGGTCGCCAAGGGGTATACTGGTAACGTTGAGTCATTTGATAACGCAGGAATGAATCTTGGGTATCAACAACCTATTGCATATTCCGATTCTTCATACGGGTATACGGCCAATGGAGTTCGCAATGGACCATGGTGAATAAAGTGAAGAATATGAATAGTAAAAAGGATTTTGCATCTTCAAAGTGGTTTTTAAACATTTGTTTTCAAATCAATCAATGTGTATAACGTATTTAATGAATGGTTTTTAATGCATTTTGCAAAAAAATATAATATAAGAATAATAAGAATAATAAGAATAAAAAAAAGGCATGTTATCTATTTCAAGACCACTATAAGGATAATGAAGATAGTAATTAGTATAATAATGGTTAGTAGAGACCCATTTTCCTTTGCTCTTCTTGAGAAATTATCTAATCTTCGTCTAGCATTATCCAATCTTGATTGGCCACGATCAACCAGGCCGTCGACTTCGTCTAGCAGATCCAAATGGGTATGCAATTCATTATCGATTTGTATACTGAGCTCGTGCTGACGAGACACCGATTGGGACAATCTATCCAGATGTTCATCCTGTTGGCGCACAGTTTGCAACTGTTGTTCAAAGATTTCGTGGTTCTGTAACCCGTCGGTGTTTGTCTTTGGCGTGGGATCGTCTCTGTACGGCTCAACAAACAGTTCGTTTCGTTCGCGAATGTACTTTTGGTCGTCTGACTCTTCTTCCACGGGGTTATCTCTAAACCTGACAGATTTGCTAGGTTTCCTCGATATGGTCCGTTCATCGTCATCGTCTTCATCATCGTCATTATCACCGCCACCACCATTCACGGGAAAGTTTTCGTATGCCAGGTCGTAATCTAGAGAAATTTCGGGGTCTTCTTTCAAAGTAGTATATGCATTCTTGTAGTCTTGCTCAATTCGTGCAAGTATCTGTTTATCAGCTGCAGAAAGGTTCTCAGGGGATTTGCGGAAAGTGATTATCCCAGACTTCAACGATCGCAGCGAATGCAGTATTTCCAAGTCGTCGTCAGGGTTGTTGTCCAGGTTCATATCCAGAAGCCTTGACCGGTCCTCAACGGAAATAACGGTCTGGTCGGCCAAAAGCCGTAACTTATCTAACGTGGCAACCATATAGATACAAGTACTGGGTACACACTTTGTATCGTACCGACCGGTATACTACTACTATAGTTAGTATACTATCCACAGTATGCAACTGATCGTTAACGGTTACGTAATCATGTTACGTAAGCTACAGTATTACGTAATGCTGTAATTATTTCAGCGATTTTAAAGCAATTGTTTCACGTGACTACAATTACAGTATTTCACGTGACCATTTGATAGACTCAGTATACCGGGCGAGATCGCAGTCGGAACGCCTCCGACTTTCTGGATCATACCGAACCAAGATAAGAACAGTGATAGTTACTGCATGAACAGTAGTACTAAAGTATCTAATTGGTAATGAATGTAGGTTTATTGGTTGAAACAGATACATGGTTTGATAAGAAATGTGGTATCTCTCTTCAAGGAATTGTACCGTGAAAGTAGAAGTAGTTGTAGTTTGTTAGTTATACTGGACAAAGTGTATTACGTAATAATTTAGAGAAATTGATCACGTTAAAACACAACATTTTAGAATGATTACGTAATTTTGGATCAATTACCAAACCCAGTTTTCACAGTGTGTAGTTCTACACATTACTCGAATACTAGTATTTACAGTAACCAAATACATCTGCTTGTAGAACTGGGAAAGAATATATGCTGTATTTATACTACTGTAGTACTGTAGTGCTGTAGCACTTGCCCATTCAAGGCGATTGGTGAAATAAACGTGGGTTACCCACGTTTATTTTTCCCTTGCTGTTGAATGACCATCACCAGCCCACGTGGGCTTCATGATTGGGTTTTTCTCTACTACGAGAGAACAGAATCACCTGTGCAATGATGATATTCATAACAAAACCCCGGCTAAATGTCATTCTTTCGCGCCCCTGAAAAGGACAATAAACACAGTCATTTCACAGGGAAACACAGGGTAACGACCCTGGAGATTCATGCATTTCAAAACAGGGTTTTTTATTGGGTCCATTTTCATATACATGTATGAGTATTTATTAATAGACTAAATCAACCTATGAACGGCTATGGTTTTAAGCACGCACCCCAACTAGGGATTTTCCGCTAGCCAACATTCTCGCTAACAAGCCCACCCGAGAGCCGTTGACTCCATTCCAATACTACTAGTAGGACTATGTAAGTAAACCCACGTTTCTATTTTAATGGCTCTCCGATTATAGTCAACAATGGTAATAATATTAGTACAGTGGAGAGAGTGTGTGTACTAATAATACAATACAATACAATACTACTAGCTAGCTAACTGTCTCTACCCATCATAATCCGTGCTTCCACTCCCGTGGGTGGTGGTAGTATTTTTATCGCAATAAATTACTTATATCACTCCTTTTCCTCTTCCTCCTTCTCTTCCTGTTTCTTCTTGACTTTTCAATCCTTTTACTTCTCGCCTCTTTGTTTCGTTTCGTTTGTTTCGTTTCGTTTGTTTCGTTTGGCTGCGGTTACCATTTTTCTAATCTATTTATTTTGGGCTGAAAAACTTTTACGTTCACCTATTAATACGCACATTAACATTTCCATTTCGGCACTAGCTAGTACCACCCACTACTAATACTAATATCTAATACCACTACTTTGGCTGAACGGCTGAACCCGTGGGAACAAGAATTAGCAGCGAATAAAAAAACTTGTAATTTTTTATTTGTGTACTCTGCCCTTACACACTACAAGGTATTCGGCCGGTTGGAGATATAATTAGAAGTTGGGTTTATTAGCCTCTGGTTTAAACCGCCTTTGAGTGCTTTTTTATTCTCTCTCCCTGAGAAAAAAAAAAAAAATAATGTTGTTATTCGGCGAAGGATCGTTGACTAGCCTGATCGTGTCGGGATTGTTGTTGAGTTCAACTGTATTGGGATCACCTATTGATCTGAACAAGCTGAGACCTCGACAAAGAAGATTGGCTCTGGGTAACGATGCCACTTCTATGACCATTAGCTGGAACACTGATGCTAAACTAGATAATCCGCAGGTCATTTACGGCGAGTATAGTTCAAGTTTGGACTTAACCGCCGAGGGATCAAGCTCAACTTACCCTGATGCAGTCAGCTTTGATAACCACGTTGTTTTGACTGGTTTAAAGCCAAATACTACTTACTATTATCGAGTATCTTACTGTGCTGATGATCCTACCTATCAGTTCACCACGAGTCCTGAAGTAGGATCCAAAAATGAGTTTTCATTTGCAGTTTTTGCTGACCTCAGTGCAAAAAATCTGGAGTACCGTCATCACAAGATTTCAAATTACTTGCAGCAAACTGAACAGCAGCAAAGCGTTCACATTGACAAATACGTGGAGCCTCCTTTACCCGGTCAAGACACTATTGACTCTCTGCGCGACAATATCGATGGCTGCTCTTTTGCATGGCATTTGGGTGATTTGGGTTACTCTGACTACTGGTTGTCTTATGAATTGAACACAAAGTCAAGATCCAAGAAGGGTAAACTCGATCACCGAATCTCGAAAAAGCATGGCAAAAGAGCTTACGATACTCTAATCAACAGATTTTATGACGATATTGAGCCTATTTCCGGATTGGTGCCTTATATGGTTGGGCCAGGTAACCATGAAGCCGACTGCATTAACGGCCATGAAACCGACAAAGTCACCGGCAAACAGTACACTGCAGAAACCCAGTGCGTACAGGGACAGACGAATTTCAGTGCTTACAGACACCACTATCGAATGCCCTCGAACGAGGGTTCAAAGGACTCAAGTCCAATGTGGTACTCGTTTGATTACGGTATGGTCCATTTTGTACAGATTAACACCGAGACTGATCTGGGTAATGGGTTGCCCAACTCTGACCACGGGGCAGCAGGACCCTTTGGCACTTATGAAAACGAACAGGTGGACTGGTTGATCAACGACTTGCAGTCTGTTGATCGATCTAAAACTCCCTGGGTTATCGTGGGCGGTCATCGTCCTTGGTACGTTGCCACTGGCGCCTGCAATGACTGTCAAACTGCCTTTGAGCAGATCTTGGTTGATAATAATGTCGATGTTATAATGTTGGGTCATGTTCACAACTACCAACGCAACGGTGCCATTTCTAATGGTCAGTTGGACCCAGCAGGGTTGAATAACCCTCAGTCTCCTTGGTACATTATCAATGGCGCTGCAGGCTATTTTGAAGGTTTGGACCCTATTGATTTACAAAATAGTAAATTCTTAGCTCATGGGTTCTCTAACGCTTACGGTTGGGGTAAAGTCACTGTTCACAATGAAACCCACTTGACCTATGATTTCATTTCATCTGCAAACAGTACTGTACTAGATACAGCTACTTTGTACAAGGAACACGGACACCCCACATCCAACAACTTGGAAAAACGGTCACTCTCATCATCACCATCATTATCATCACCAACAACAACTAATGAAAAACCAAAGTATGGTACTAAAACTCTTGCATCTTTTACTGGTCCCGAAGATTACATTGATCACACTGAACAGCCGGTTACTACCACTGACGAGGCTGATCAAACCGATGATTCGGACAGACCATTATCAACACTACAATTACGGATACTTGAACTACAAGAAGAACTCAATAACCGGTAATCTTGTTTATATATATTTTAATAATTTTTTTGCATTGTACACTTATTAATGAAATTTTAATTTATTCTTTTATTTGATCTCCTGATTCAGATATTTAAACTGGTCATTGTAATGCATTGCAGTAGTATGCCCACGATCCCCCTAATACTTTTACCCTTTCCCCTATTTTCCCCGACAGAACTTAAATTCTCCGTCCACTGATTCTAGTGCAAAAAACTTTTTTATCCAGAAACCATATAAAATCCCCCAAAAATCCCATACGCACCTAAATATGTTCAAATAATGTACCTCAAGCAATGTCACAATTCACAATTCCAAAAACTCAAAGGGCACTTGTTGTTTCTAACAGGGGCCCTCAGTTCCAGCTTAACCTAGTCACCGATTACCCCGTACCAGATATCCTCCCCGACGAGGTGCTGGTGCGGCTGACCTCCACAGGGGTGTGTCACTCAGACCTGTCGCTGCTGTCCGACCAATGGGACGAGCTGCGCATGTCCGTCGACGTGGCAGGCCACGAGGGGAGCGGGTACATCGTCAAGCACGGCGACCTGGTCCCGCAGACGACCAAAGCCCAGTTCCCGCTAGGCACGAAAGTCGGCGTGCCGCTCGTGTACAGTCCCTGCCGGACGTGTTTCGCGTGCGGGCTGCCCGACGGCGAGGTGAACTGCTCCAACACCGCGTACTACGCGGCCACCCTTAACGGGACGTTCCAGGAGTACGTCAGGGTCAGCTCACGGTACATCATCCCCGTGCCCGACACGGTTGACGAGTCGGTCATTGGGCCGCTGTTCTGCGGCGGGGTCACCGTCTACAAAGCGCTCAAAGTGTGTGGCGCGCGTGCAGGCGACTGGGTCGTTATCAGCGGCGCCGGTGGCGGGCTGGGGTCCATGGGGATCGAGTACGCCGTGGCAATGGGGTTCAGGGTCATTGCAGTTGACTCGGGCGACGACAAAAAGACCCTGTGCACGAAACTGGGTGCCGAAGTCTTTGTGGATTTCAAGGACCCCTCTGCCACCACTGTGGGCGAAAAGGTTTTGGAAATCACTAACGGCATAGGCGCAAAGGCTGTAGTGATGATCACCCCGGCAGTTGAGGCATACAACCAGGCCGTCGGGTACATCCAGCTGGCAGGCACGCTTGTGTGCGTAGGACTACCAAAAGCTGGCGAACGGTTATCGCTGCCGCCTGTCGTTATAGCGCTAAGACGTATCAAAGTCATTGGCAGTATGGTCGGTACGCGGTCAGATATCCTTGAAGCGGTTGATTTTGTCGCCAGAGGGAAAGTACACCCAGTAGTGACTGCTTACAAACTTGAAGATATCAACAAAGTGCTGCAGCTGATGGAAAAAAACCAAATCATTGGTAGAGCCGTTTTGAAATTTTAATAACATGTTCATGAAGGAAACATTAATGAAAAACACTTGTTCCTGGAACCATTCAAACCATTTAAACCGCATAGAAATTGACAAAAGTCAGTAATAATTCACAAATAACCAAATCGTCATTAAAACATGTTTGAAATGATTCACCGTAAATAATACTATTTACTAATACTCCAAATATCTGTTAACTGTTCCTACCTTTATTTCCCCTTCATTTCATAGCTCAGATAATCTTCAATTCACTTTCATTTCGTAGCTCGGATAATCTTCATGTTGAAATACGATCTGCATTATAGGATTTTCGTCAAGGTTAAATTTACGTAATCACCGAAAAAATTACATCAAAGTTGCCTATTACAACATCGAAGGTTCAAGTTTACAAAGATTGCAAAAATTTCAATTTTATTCACAACTCACACACAATGGTCAAAATAACCCCAGTCAACGACGAATTTGTCGAAAGCGAGGTCAAGGTAGAGGTTGAAGCCGACTTCACCGACACCGACAGCGAAGTCAGCGACGAAGAATTCGATGAGGACGATGAGACCTTCAATGAAACTTTTGCCGAAAGATTGATTGCTTTGAAGGATGTTATTCCCCCCACTTACCGTACCAAGATCGTTGAATCTACCAGCACTGTTGTCGGCGGTGTTCAAAACGGACTCAAGTTCAGTGGCCGTGCTCTGTGGGTTCTCACCACATCCGCCTTGTTGCTAGGTGTGCCCTTGTCGTTGTCTATCATCAGCGAACAACAATTAGTCGAAATGGAAAAGGAAATGAGACTCACTCAATCTACAAATGATGTTATTGCCCCCGGTGCTGGTGACGACAGCTTTGCTCCACGACCGGCTATGTAAGCCAGCAGGGACAAGAGCTTCGCTGGTTTTCATTCTTTTTTGTACATACAACTATAGGTTTCAAGTGGATACTTTGAAAGAAAAAGGAAGAAAAAAAATGTATTCAATTATGATTAAACCCTTTTTTATTAGAGAATTAGGACAATAAAAATTAATAAATAGAAATAAAACATGCGGCAAATGACCGGCATTTTTTTAAATCGTTTCTCTGCAGACGACTTTACAGGTTGGGTCGGTTCAGTAACTGATGATGGGGAGCATGATGGAGAGGACCCCGCTTCGTCATCGTATACCTCGCCTTGTTCAGCCAGTTAATCACCAGCACCGGGAATCTTATCCTGGGTGATTTGTTCCACGTTGGGCGGCCCTGGACGAGGACGTGCCTGTGCAATCGCAATACGGCTATTGTGGATATCAAACACAGCATAAAACGCTCGCATCAGGTTATCGCCCATCAAGATGTAGTCCATGCCCTTCTGGGTCTTCTCCAGACCAATGTAGCACGAGTTCTCTGGGAACGCTACGCTCGTGACGGCCCTGTTGATCATATCCTTGATAGGCCACAAAAAGTAGTACGAAGGCACGTCGATTTCAATCGACCCGAAATCCATATGCAGGTATTTGGTAGCGTTACAGTCACAGTAGTACTTCTGGCCAATGGCAAACGAAGGGTTGGCGTTCAAACTCACGTGGAGAGCGTCAATCATGTCAACGGGCAAATACGTAAGCGACGTGCCGGTATCCAAAATTAACGGCATGGGCGCTTTCATCCAGTTCTTCTTGTCACGGCCGTCACTGGACATCCCCACAAGGTTGATACCCAAGTGCTTGGGGTGCGTGATGGGGAAAGTGTGCAGCCGACCCAAGTACTTGGAATGGTCAACGCCGCCAAACAAAATCTCGCCCTTGGGCTGGAAATGCTCATTCAAGTAAATCGAGTACGCAGACGATCTCGTCAACCCCTCCGACGCCATACGTCGTGGAAGGTTATCGTACCAGTACCCTGACCGTGACGTGGACTCGGCTTCAGGACGGCCAATACCGATAATCCCCTGTGCCACGTCAGCCTGCGATGCAGTACCAATTGACAGAGACTTCACCTCGGCATTGCCAATCTTGAAAACGTCGTGGCCCCACTGTCCAGCAGCGTTACCGATCCCGTACTGGATCTGGAAATTGGTATTGTTGCTCTTATAAGTCTTAGACCTGGACGGGTCAAAAAACGAAGTGGGTTTGGCTCTGCCTCGCAGCTTGGTCTGAGGGGTGAAAACCCAAGTGTCCGATGACCCGGTATCCAGCAACAACTCCACCTTCTGCGGAGGTGTACCAATGTATACCGACGTGGAGTAGAAAAACTTTCGGTTATCTAAATCGTCGTACAGTCGTTGCACGGCCCGAGTGACAAGAGGGTTCCCGTTATCGGGGGCCATCTTCCGCTCAGCAAGAGGATGAGCAACACGGTCAACTTCTAAACGCAATACACCTTCGGGAACCTCAACAGGAATAGAAGGATCGTAATCCATGTCATCTTCCCGTTCTTCCTCTAAGATAGACCTTTTCTCATGGTAAATGTCCTCGCTGGGGTTAGCTGGTCCGTTGCCAGAGGTCTCAACGGTTGGGGCAGTGCCATTGTTCTCGTTCAAGGGCAACGCCGCAACCAAACCGGCAGCAGCAGCCAGAACCAAGCTGTGTGTTCTCATTGTATCAATTTAAAAGAGAAATGAAAACAAAAAGGATAGTGATTGTGAAAAAAAGAACCCCAGAAAAAGTGGAGAGGGATAAAAGGAATTCGTGAATCTATAAGCGACGAGATACCTCGAGATGTTCCGCTTTTGTTCTTAGTGTACCTCCATTATTGTTATTATCACATAATCCAGAACCAGAACTTTTTTTAATAAGCAACCTGGATAAAACTTGGTCAACAAGGTATATATTAACTTTGGTGGATGAAATACAACTTTTGTAAAACCTCCTGGTACTTTATATTGGGATACCAATAAATTGCTTTTTTCATGAACCCGCTAGCTGTTGTCATGCGCTGTATCATCATCTATTGCGACATTCGCATGTCATTATCAGCGTACTCGTCAATCGTGAAAGCATGGGTAAGCTAGACTTGAGAGACAAATTTTCGACAACAGGGTCGTATAAAAGCTTAGCGAGATTAAACAATTTGGTACCAAAATACTAAAACTGTATTACGATTTAAGCTTGGTAATGCACTGGTAAACAAAGAGTAGTGTATCTGAGAAGGTATCTTTGTACACGAGGCCAACTGTCCCATAAAATGGTACTTTTATCACTTATGAGTTGGTAAATAACTGGTTTTGAGTTAAGTCACGGATACGTTTCAGGGATAACTTGGTAAATAGCCGTTTCACTTCGCTGGACTGTATATATTCATCCCATTTCCATGTCCATTGACACTTGTAATTGTTTTGACGTCATTTAAAAGCATATGTTCTAAAGCGCACATCTACAGCTGCGCTGCATGGGTGTTGGTACAAACCAGTGTTTGTTTGACGATCTTGATAATCTGATAAAATATTTATGACTCGATCAGGTAGCCGCCAATCGACTGCTAGGGGGTATGTAGCTAGTAACAAACAATAGAAACGCCGGTAGCCGCACTAATCATCCATTAGTGAGTGTGGGTGGGTCGGTGCTTTAACACTCGCCTCCGATGATGATTTTTACGAATTTATATATTTAAGTCTTTGCCGTACATTTGCTCTCTCTTTGCCGTTAATTTTTTTTTTCTTTCAACAAGCCCACGCGTTTCTTGTCTAAAGAACAGAGAGGTTACTGGGACAACGGCTTAACACTAGGTGTGAGGTTTTGTATCTGCAAAAATGGCATTTGAAGATTACTTTTCGCCTCAGGTATTTTTCTTGATCTTTCGTGAAACACTTGAAACTGCCATTATAGTTTCAGTTTTGCTTGCATTTTTGAACCAGGGATTCGACTCCAACCCAGAGACAGATGTGCTTATAGTGCGGCGGCTGCGCAAACAGGTCTGGGTGGGCGCTACCTTGGGTCTTGCCGTGTGTCTATTTATTGGCGGAACGTTCATTTGGGTTTTCTACTATCTTGGCAAGAACCTCTGGAACTCCACCGAAAAAATATGGGAAGCTGTATTTTCGATACTCGCTTCATTCATTATAACCGCCATGGGGCTCACCATGCTGCGGTTGAATAAGATGAAAGAGAAATGGCGGCTGAAGCTTGCCAAAGTGATCTTATCTATCTACGAAAGCGATCAGTCCGCTGCCAGCAACGGCGGTCAAGGACTTGTTGCACATAACAAACACGGACGCGGATCGTTGCGGTTCTACTCGAAGAAGTACGCGCTGGCGATTTTGCCCTTTGTGACCACGCTGCGCGAGGGTCTTGAAGCAGTTGTGTTTTTTGGCGGGTTGGGTGTCAGCCAGCCAGCAAGCTCGTTACCGTTATCGGTTCTCTTGGCAGTAGGGTTAGGTGTCCTTGTCGGGTACGCTATCTACCACTACGGGAACACAGTCAAGATCCAGTACTTCTTGATAGGCTCCACGTGTTTCCTGTACCTGGTAGCTGCTGGGTTGTTTTCCAGGGGTATCTGGTTCCTCGAATTGCAGCAGTTCATCAATAAGGTTGGCCAGGATATTAGCGAATCAGGGTCAGGTCCAGGCTCATACGATATCACCAAGTCGGTGTGGCACGTCAACTGCTGCAACGCCGAACGGGACGGGTTCTGGATGATTTTCAACGCGCTCTTCGGCTGGCAGAATAGTGCCACGTACGGGTCAGTCATCTCGTACAACCTATACTGGGCATTCGTTGTAGTCGATATCCTTGTGATGTCGTACATTGAGCGGTACGGAAGACTGCCCTTGATTCCAGAAAGCTGGAACCCTAAAAAGATCAAGGGCAAGAAAATCGTGCGCAGAAACTCCCACGACCAACGGTTGTTCCGCCGAGCAGGGCTCGTGTACCTCAATGCAGATACGTCATCTTCCGATTCGCCAGTCAACTCTGGAGGAAGCAGCAGACAGTCTGAGGAAAGTATCAATAGTTCAACGCCATTAATCGTTGATCCAGGTACCACGGCCAAGTAGTTTAAAGGACATATCAGAAAATAAAAGAGAACATGATAACAAAAGGAAGAAAACATAATATATTAGTAATTAGTATATAGCTATAATCAATCTAACAGTACATTTGTTGTTATTATTATTATGATGATAATGAAATTGCTTACTCGTAAGGGAACTCTACTGATGCATAGAGACAAGTGATAAGCTCATCAGCAGCAGTGAAGGCTCTGGCGAAGACAAAGTACTTGCCAGCGGGGATCTCCTGGGGCAATTCGACTTCCTTGGACAAGGTGAGTTTGCCATTTTCGATAGGACACTCCATATCGACCTGCTGGGTCTGCTCGCACAAGTCAAGGGTCTGTCGCAGGAGTCGGATATACCCGTATCGCACGTCAATCTCGACGTAGGCGCCTTCCTCTATGGTAGTTCCCAACAGGCCGGCAGCTTCTATGGTGAGGTTACCGCCTCTGACGGGGGGGTTGGGGTCGATAGAGATGTAAGTGATGTTCAGTAACTGGGGCTCCTCGACGTCGCAAAGCTGGACGGGCGACCCGCCGGGGATCTCGCCAAACTCCTCGCCGGCGGTGGCAGAAACAGGCGCCAGCACGGCGTCCTTAAGGTCGGAACCAAGCTTGTCGGTAGCCTCCTGGAGAGCAAGCTTGGGCGATGAAAGAATAGAAGGGCCACGGGCAGCTAATGGGTTAACAAGGGCCGATGACCCTAGCCCTGCCAAAACGGCAGTAACAGCAGCGGTGGTTAACGAAAGTAGCTTCATAGTGACTGGTATTAGTAGTTTCGTCTAGTGTGTGTGCAAATGTGTCCCCCAATAAACTAGTTCCCCTGTAACGCAAAGGGAATTGAAAAGTTCGACAACTATGATAAGCAGAACAGTAGTAGCGGTGAAAGTAGTATTAGAACTGGTGATATCACTAGTACTATAGTGTATGTGTGTGTAGTTGGTTAAACGTTATTAATAGGGGGCGATGTCCGATGAAAGCAAGGTTAGCCAACTTTAGATAACCCCATGTTAAATGGGCAAAGGATCTAGCATGTTGGCGTAATCGTTTACTGTGGGTACGGCTGAGTTGGTGACCTTCAACCTCGAACTCGCCGAGTCGTTCAGATCCACTTTTTCAACATGAATTTCCAACTATTACCACTTAAAATTGTACTTTACTACAAGTTTACAACTAGTTTACAACCAATTTACAATGGGAAAAAGAGAAAAGGCTATTATTAATTAATATCATATTAATATCCAATTATCATACATTTATACCACAAAAAAAGGATACCTTTTTAAAAGAAGCAAAAATAAATTATCAAAAAAAAATAACCCAAAATCAGAAAAGAATTAAAAAAGAAATGGAAAGGAGAAAAAAAAAAGTATTTATTGGTATCAAATTACCCCATATTTTGTTTCTTTAAAAAACGCAGGTGATTCTTGATCCCTTGTTTTGGCACTTGCATCTGGCAAATTTCTGGAAACAAGGGTACCATGAGTTTGACTTGAGACACTTGCTGTAGGAGATTCTGCATGCAGCAATACAACTGCCGCCTACAGGACTCATAGGTGTGTTCTCTTCATATGGAACGCAAGAGGTTTGCGGCTTGGCAACGTCTCGTGCAGCAATTCCAGTCTCCTGGCTGTCGGGTGCGCCGGTGAAAGTACCGGTGAGAACTGCAGTGCTGGTAGCCATCATATCCTGGGTACTGGTGCCGTTACCGGAAAAAGTGGTCGTATCATTGGAAGGCTGGATACTGGTCGCATTGAAGGCAAAAGTAGAGGTAGGGTAAGATGGTGGGACATAACTGGTGGCTTGTGCTTGGTCTTTGCCGTTTCCGTTTTGACCGCCGTTGCCGCCGTTACCTCCTTTACCGTTACCGCCATTGCCGTTACCACCTTGGCCACCATGGCCGCCGTTACCTCCTTTACCATTTCCACCGTTACCGTTACCACCTTGACCGCCGTTAGAACCATTACCGCCCATACCGTTGCCGCCATTACCATTACCACCTTGACCACCGTTAGAGCCGTTAGAGCCGTTACCGCCCATACCGTTACCGCCATTGCCGTTACCACCTTGGCCGCCGTTAGAGCCAGTGCCGTCAGTACCAGTGCCGTCAGTACCGTTACCATCAGTACCGTTACCGTCAGTGCCATTGCCATCAGTGCCGTTACCGTCGTTGCCATTGGCGCCTCCAGTAGGGCATACTGTTTGAGTGACTGTGACTGTGACTGTTGTTGGTGGAGGACAGTTGCTGGGTTGAGGAACAGGACCAGGACCGGGGTTACCAGTGGGCTGAGGAACAGGACCGGGACCGGGGTTAACACTCTCAGTTGGTTGAGGCATAGGGCCAGGGCCAGGGTTGCCAGTGGGCTGAGGAACAGGACCAGGACCAGGGTTACCAGACTCGGTGGGCTGTGGCATAGGACCAGGACCAGGGTTACCAGATCCTGAAGGTTGAGGCATAGGGCCAGGACCAGGATTGCCAGACTCTGAGGGTTGGGGAACTGGGCCAGGACCAGGGTTACCAGATCCTGAAGGTTGGGGAACAGGACCAGGGCCGGGATTACCAGACTCAGTAGGCTGAGGAACAGGGCCAGGACCAGGGTTGCCAGATCCAGATGGTTGAGGCATAGGGCCGGGACCAGGATTGCCAGACTCAGAGGGTTGGGGAACTGGGCCAGGACCAGGGT